>WSYH01003674.1:47500-63625 GCA_036426205.1 Ascaphus truei
GATGAATTTTGCACCTAGACTCAAGTGATGACTAATCTAGTTCTTTGAGCATTTTGCAGTGGTGTGTGTTGTAGTTGCATAGGTCCAGGGAAGTCAAATTTGTGCGCCAGATGGTTGTCAAGAGTTTTTAGCAGGGGCATGTGAGTTCGGCGTTCCTTTGGAGGTGGAAAAATGGAGAGCCCCACAACCGTTCTGTTTTTAGGAATCTAAATTGATTTGGTTCTTATGGAATATAGGTTGCCTGAGGAGAAGCTGAGGGCTTTAAGAAGTTCCATGGAGACATTTATGTCTCTCACAAAATCATGAAGTTTTCAGTCCTTAATGAGACACCTGTTTTTGCAGTCAGACTTATGCCAGTGGGGAGGGTATTTTCTAAACGGCTAGCAGCTGCTATGACTGGGGTGAGACGTCCACATCATTGTGTAAGGGTAACAGCGGAGATCCAGAGGGATTTGGGAGTGTGGTTGGAGTTCTTGCAGTGCTACAATCGGAGGACACTGCGGAGGGGTTGGCCTACATCCAACAACAAGCTTTATATGGCTGTGGCAGTGGGATTTGGAGCGTATTTTGAGGGGTCTTGGCCGCTATCTTGGGTGGAGCAGCAGTTGATAAAAATAAATAAATAAATAAAACCTGACGTTCCTAGAATTTTTTCTTTAGTAACTGTGATAGAACTTTGGGGCGCACAGGTGGCTAAGTGGAATGTAGTATTCTGGAATGACAATATTGGGGTGGTTGAGGCAGTTAATAATTTGGGTCTCGTTCCTGTCCCGTCCCCCCTCCCAGTGGTGGCTTTATTGCGTAACTTTGTTCTAATTTGCCTGGAGTTAAAAATAGTCTTAAGGGCTATGCATGTACCTGGGGTGGCTAATGTCGTGCTGTCTTTGTATCCCGAATGCAGTTAGCAGAGTTCAGGAGGTTGGCGCCAGAGGTGGATCCAGTTGGCCGGTGGAGTTGTGGTAGTTGGTGACTGTCCAGTGATGGACTTGGTGCGGGCTTCAGTGGCACCTGGTCTTTGCCTCCAGACGTTTGGATAATCGGGTATTCTTTTATTCATTGGGCAAAGAAGCATGTAGGTTCCCGGCCATACGAGTGGAATTTGGGCATGCGCAGGAAACAGGGAAACGTGTTCTGGTGGGGCAGGCAAAGTGAGATGGCATCAGCTGTTGCCAGAACTGCGGGTACTGGCAAAGGACAGTAGGCCTGCCAAAAATGTTGATTATTCACGTGGGGGGTAATATCATTAGATTAGCGCAGATTCAGGTGTGTTGGGGAACGGTCCAGGTGGTGTGGTCAGATATAGTCCACAGGAGGGCGTGGTAGAGGGCGCTGCAAGCTGAGGAGGTGGAGCGCACAAGGGAAAATTAATAAGGCAGTTGGGAAATTGATGTTGCAGGTAGGAGGCTGGGTGATAAGGCATCTTGAATTTGAGTCAGTGACATAGAGGTAGTATTTGGGAAGGAGAGTCCCTGCTCCGAAGAGCTTAAAATCTAATTAGTTGATGGGAGGAACATGCGGAGACAATAGGAGGCCGTTCTGGTGGGTGCGTCTGCAAGGGGCCAAGGTTTAGTCTGAGGTGTAAATTATCAGCCATAGAACTATGGTCAGTGAAGGACATGGTGTGGGGGCGGTAACGTCAGTTGACAGGTCATTCCTTATTGACCTAACTATCTCAGATTTAGGTGCATGGGGGGATGGTTCAAGTGGTGTGATCAGATATTGGACACGGGAAGTCTTGGAATGGGGGTGCAGCAAAATGTATGTTACAGGTAGGAGGCTGGGTGATAAGTCACCCAGAGTTCAATTCAGCAAATAGTGGATTATTTCGCCCAAAACTGGGTACACTCACTCGAAATAGGGTTAGACTTGTGTAATATGACACTTCAGGAGGGGCTTGAAAGGGCCTTGCGGGTCTAGTGGTACGGGGCTAGTTTAAGGGGATTCACCCAAAAATGGGTGGCGGCTGTTGGGGGGGGGGGGGGTCGGAGGAGAGGGAGAGGTGTTTGTTAACCTTGCCAGCGGGGGCTCTATGGTGCACATAACTCCTAAAGCCTTCTGGTGGCTGGGGTTAGCGAGTCGGCAGGGCTCATTTGTGCGTGATTCCCTGGGCCCAGTATCGCTTAACGGCCGGGCCATTGGGCGCCCGGCTTGGTGGGTGTGCGGGCCTTGGTTGGTGTGCCATCGGGCGCCCCGGCTTGGTGGGTGTTCGGGCCGTGGTTGGTGTGCCATCGGGCGCCCGGCTTGGTGGGTGTGCGGGCCTTGGTTGGTGTGCCATCGGGCGCCCGGCTGGTGGGTGTGCGGGCCATGGTTGGTGTGCCATCGGGCCCGCTTGGTGGGTGTGCGGGCCATGGTTGGTGTGCCATCGGGCGCCCGGCTTGGTGGGTGTGCGGGCCATGGTTGGTGTGCCATCGGCCTTTACCCGGGGGGAGAGCACACTGGCAGGGTTGGCATTTACCAGGGTTTATTTGTGTAAATAAAGCCGTGGCCTTTGAACCTCCAGACCCTTTATTGTGTATTTATTTTTATGTGGGTTGGGGGAGGGAAGGGGAGCTTCCTCGCAAGCTCCAAGGTCAAGCATATACGTAAGGTGCCTCAGATGGAGCTCCTACTGATAAGGTAGAAAATGCGCTGATTACCTTAAATCACACTTGTCAGTGTGTAGATGGCTACACCCAGTAATCAAAGGGTTAACACAGTGTAGCAAGGCATATATATTGCAACATTACCCAGAACTTATACACATGCTGTTAAGGTGTCTGCCTGCATTAGGCAGTTGGTAACAAAATGTGCAGTCATAGGTAGTATGTTACACATCCATCTAGGGAAAACACAGTGTAAAGGTTTTTATGTTATTAGAAGTAATTATGGAGAGCGATAAGCATTTCTCATGTTTGTACCACACAATAAATACCCTGAAAATCCGTGAACATACACTAGCAGGGGAAGGGGGTGGGGCAGTGTTGCTAAGTAACTACAGGTAAATGACAACCCCAGTCAGGTGCGTGACGGGCAAAGGTAGGAGAAGCCGGGGAGCTAGGTGAGGGCAGTGCAGCTGAGGATATACTGTATGTGTCAAATAGCAATATGTAACAGTCATCTAAAGCCTGTAATATGCAAATCAGTGTCTGCCTTGTATCATTCTGGTAACAACATATAAAGCCAGACGATATCATGCCAAGGGCACAATCTAGGAATAGATACCGTAAAAGTGTTATCTGCCTTTAGAACAAAGTTCACATGTAACTTACCAAACAGTATACAAATCCTGCAGATGCAGCGGCCGTTATTCGAACATATCACGTGATGTGTACCTCGGAATACCCATGTCATGGCGTGTCATTACTGCGTGGTGTGTACCTCGGAATACCCATGTCTTGGAGCGTCATTACTGCGTGTTGTCATTATGTGTTGTATACCTGGAATACCCATGTCATGGAGCGTATTACTGCGTGTTGTATACGGGAATGACCAATGTCATGGTGCGTATATCGCGTTGGTATACTGGGAATAACCATGTCATGGCGCGTCATTACCGGTGTTGTATACTCAGAATACCCATGTCATGGTGCGTCATTACCGCGTGTTGTATACCTCGGAATACCCATGTCTTGGAGCGTCATTACTGCGTGTTGTATACCTCGGAATACCCATGTCATGGAGCGTTATTACTGCGTGTTGTATACCTGGGAATACCCATGTCATGGTGCGTCATATCGCGTGTTGTATACCTGGGAATACCCATGTCATGGCGCGTCATTACCGCGTGTTGTATACCTCAGAATACCCATGTCATGGCGCGTCTTTACCGCGTGTTGTATACCTGGGAATATCCACGTCATGGCGCGTCATTACCGCCTGTTGTATACCTGGGAATACCCATGTCATGGCGCGTCACCGCGTGTTGTATATCTGGGAATACCCATGTCATGGCGCGTCATTACACGTGTTGTATACCTGGGAATACCCATGTCATGGCGTGTCTTTACCGCGTGTTGTATACCTGGGAATACCCATGTCATGGCGCGTCTTTACCGCGTGTTGTATACCTGGGAATATCCACGTCATGGCGCGTCATTACCGCCTGTTGTATACCTGGGAATACCCATGTCATGGCGCGTCACCGCGTGTTGTATATCTGGGAATACCCATGTCATGGCGCGTCATTACACGTGTTGTATACCTGGGAATACCCATGACATGGTGCGTCATTACCACGTGTTGTATACCTGGGAATACCCATGTCATGGCGCGTCTATTACCGCGAGTTGTATACCTGGGAATACCCATGTCATGGCGCGTTATTACCGCGTGTTGTATACCTGGGAATATCCATGTCATGGTGCGTCATTACCGCGTGTTGTATACCTGGGAATACCCATGTCATGGCGCGTCATTATCGCGTGTTGTATACCTGGTAATACCCATGTCATGGCGCGCCATTACCGCGTGTTGTATACCTGAGAATACCCATGTCATGGCGCGTCATTACACGTGTTGTTAATGGGAATATCCATGTCAGTGCGTTTCCATTACCCCGTGTTGTTACCTGGGAATACCCATGTCATGGCGCGTCATTATCGCGTGTTGTATACCTGGTAATACCCATGTCATGGCGCGCCATTACCGCGTGTTGTATACCTGAGAATACCCATGTCATGGCGCGTCATTACACGTGTTGTATACCTGGGAATATCCATGTCATGGTGGTCATACCGCGGTGTGTATACCTGGGAATACCCATGTCATGGCGCGTCATACGCGTGTTGTATACCTGGAACTCCCATGTCATGGCGCGTCATTAGCCGGTGTTGTATACCTGGGAATATCCATGTCATGGTGCGTATTACCGCGTGTTGTATACCTGGGAATACCATGTCATGGCGCGTCATTACCGCATGTTTTATACCTCGGAATAGCCATGCATGGCGCGTCATTACCGCGCGTTGTTACCTGGGAATACCCATGTCATGGCGCGTCATTACAGCGTGTTGTATACCTGGGAATATCCATGTCATGGTGCGTTCATACCGCGTGTTGTATACCTGGGAATACCCATGTCATGGGCGCGTCATTAACGTGTTGTATATACCTGGGAATATCCATGTCATGTGTGCGTCATTACCGCGTGTTGTATACCTGGGATACCCATGTCAGGCGGTCATTACGGTGTTGATACCTCGGAATACCCATGTCATGGCGTATTACCGCGTGGGTATACCTGGGAACTCCAGTCATGGCGCGTCATTACGCGTGTGTGTATACCTGGGAATATCCATGTCATGGTGGTCATTACCGCGTGTTGTATACCTGGGAATACCCATGTCATGGCGCGTCATTACCGCATGTTTTATACCTCGGAATACCCATGTCATGGCGCGTCATTACCGCGTGTTGTATACCTGGGAATATCCATGTCATGGCGCGTCATTACCGCGATTGTATACTGGGAATACCCATGTCATGGGCCGTCATACCCGGTGTTGTAACCCTGGGAATATCCATGTCATGGTGCGTCATTACAGCGTGTTGTTATACTGGGAATACCCATGTCATGGCGCGTCATAAGTGTTGTATACCTGGGAATATCCATGTCATGGTGCGTCATTACCGCGTGTTGTTGTATACCTGGGAATACCCATGTCATGGCGCGTCATTACCGCGGGTTTGTATACTGGGAACTCCATGTCATGCGCGTCATTACCGCGTGTGATACCTGGGAAATCCAGTCATGGTGCGTCATTACCGCGTGTTGATACCTCCAGAATACCCATGTCATGGCGCGTCATTACCGGTGTTGTATACCTCAGAATACCCATGTCATGGCGCGTCATTACCGCGTGTTGTATACCTCGGAATAGCCATGTAAGGCGCGTCATTACCGCGTGTTGTATACCTGGGAACTCCCATGTCATGGCGCGTCATTACCGCGTGTTGTATACCTGGGAATATCCATGTCATGGCGCGTCATTACACGTGTTGTATACCTGGGAATACCCATGTCATGGCGCGTCATTACCGCGTGTTGGAGTATACCTGGGAATACCCATGTCATGGCGCGTCCTTACCGCGTGTTGTATCCTGGGAATACCCATGTCATGGCGCGTCATTACCGATGTTGTATACCTGGGAATCCATGTCATGGCGCGTCATACACGTGTTGTATACCTGGGAAACCCATGTCATGGTGCGTCATTACGCGTGTGTTATTACGGGAATACCCATGTCATGGCGCGTCATTACCGAGGTGTTGTACCTGGGTAACTCCCTGTCATGGCGCGTCATTACGCGTGTTGTTATACCTGGGAATCCATGTATGGTGTCATTACGCGTTTGTTATGGGAATACCCGTCATGGCGTCATTACCGCGTGTTGTATACCTGGGAATACCCATGTCATGGCGCGTCATTACCGCATGTTTTATACGGAATATCCATGTCATGGCGCGTCATTACAGCGGTTGTATACCTGGGAATACCCATGTCATGGTGCGTCATTACCAGCGTGTTGTATACTGGATACCCATGTCATGGCGCGTCATTAAACGGTTGTATACCTGGGAATATCCATGTCATGGTGCGTCATTACACGTGTTGTATACCTGGGAATATCCATGTCATGGTGCGTCATTACCGCGTGTTGTATACCTGGGAATACCCATGTCATGGCGCGTCATTACCGCGGTGTTTATACCTGGGAATCCCATGTCATGGCGCGTATTACCGCGGTGTTGTATACCTGGAATACCATGTCATGGTGCGTCATTACCGCGTGTTGTATACCTCGGAATACCCATGTCATGGCGCGTCATTACACGTGTTGTATACCTGGGAATATCCATGTCATGGTGCGTCATTACCGCGCGTTGTATACCTCGGAATACCCATGTCATGGCGCGTCATTACCGCGTGTTGTATACCTGGGAATACCCATGTCATGGCGCGTCATTACCACGTGTTGTATACCTGGGAATAGCCATGTCATGGCGCGTCATTACCACGTGTTGTATACCTGGGAATAGCCAGTCATGGGTCATTTACCGCGTGTTATACCTGGGAATACCATGTCATGGCGCGTCATTACACGTGTTGTATACCTGGGAATAGCCATGTCATGGCGTCATTAACCGGTGTGTTAACCTGGGAATATCATGTCATGGTGGTCATTACAGCGTGTTGTATAACCTGGAATACCCAGTCATGGCGCGTCATTACACGTGTTTGATACCTGGGATATCCATGTCATGGTGCGTCTTACGCGGGGGATGTGCATTCCAACCGCGCGGTTGTATACCTCGGAATACCCATGTCATGGCGCGTCATTACACGTGTTGTATACCTGGGAATAGCCATGTCATGGCGTCATTACCACGTGTTGTATACCTGGAATAACATTCCCATGGCGTCAATTTACCGCGTGTTGTATACCTCAGAATACCCATGTATGGCGCGTCATTAACCGCGTGTTGTTATACCGTCAGAAATACCCATGTCATGGCGCTATCACTGACCAGTTGTTTGTGACCTGGGAATATCATTACCGCGTGTTGTATACCTCGGAATAGCCATGTCATGTCGCGTCATTACCGCGTGTTTTATACCTCGGAATACCCATGTCATGGCGCGTCATTACCACGTGTTTTATACCTCGGAATACCCATGTCATGGCGCGTCATTACCGCGTGTCGTATACCTCGGAATACCCATGTCATGGCGCGTCATTACCGCGTGTTGTATACCTCAGAATACCCATGTCATGGCGCGTCATTACCGCGTGTTGTATACCTGGGAATACCCATGTCATGATGCGTCATTACCGCGTGTTGTATACCTGTGAATACCCATGTCATGATGTGTCATTAACGCGTGTTGACTCATGTTTTATCGAGTGCAGAAAATGGCATTTTAGTGTTCTGGTTTTTAAACACCTGCAAAGTGACACAGTACTGCACTGAACACATTACAATTCATTCATTTCTGCCACGGAAACGTGATGAATTGCACCCAGAGAAATCGGGACCCATGAAATTCAAACAAAGCAACCGCGTGATTGGCCGCATGGAGTACAGCAGCGCACACGAGAACGGCTCCGTGATATGTTCAAATAACGGCAGCTGCATCTGTAAGGCTGAGTCCATGGTGACTGCAGCCGTGCGGAGGCGCGCTGAGGCCGAGGGAAAGCGGGTGCTTTCCCTGGCCTTTGTTCTCGCGCCGTCGGGGGGCATGTCGGGGTGCGGACCAGTGACGTCACGGAGCTGGTTCGCTCTCATTGGGCGAACCGCTCACGTGACCGGCCCTGCGCTGCCGTGAGCGCCGAAACTAAAAAAAATTAAGAGCTATGCCTCCGCACGCCTGCGGAAGTGTGCGCGAGCCCCTGCTAAAGCCGCTCTCATTGCGGCTGCAGGGGCTCACTGGTAAGCTTGCGCGCGCCTCAGCGCCTAAGCGCTGACCATGGACACACCCTAAGTGTGTTAAGTGTCACACGCACCATCAACTGTACAAAGGTAGAAGTGTGTGTTAGCCTACCACGAGTAGATGTAAAAACTGTAAGTACTGTATATGCTAGACACAGCCCACTGCAGAGCTGAAGCAAGGTTTCAGGTTTAAAGGTATTCCTCAATGTACAATGAGTGAGGAATGAGGTGCACGCGGTATCACTGCTCTTAAGGAAATGTAAGCTATGCTAGCAGGTAACTGTGGGCATAACTTATCAATAAAGTGATAGCACATGTAAATAGGGTACATAAAGGTAGACATACACTAGCATCCGGTCCCAGAATAGCTGTAGACCATCTTAATGAGCTTTCGAAGTGAAACTTCTTTGATGGCACCTACACAAATTTTGCTTCCACAAATTACCTTCATGGGGACGGAAGTAGAGTAACGGAAGTGACGTCATTGTGGGCAAAAGAGTCACTGCGCGTCACTGTGGGCAAAAGAGGCCGTCGGCGCGCGTCATTGTAGGCAAAAGAGGCATGCGCAGGAGCCGCGGCATGCTCAGGAGCAACACTTTGTGTGACTGTGTGTGGTGTCTCCGTTTTCCACACACACAGAGACACACACTCAAGGAATTCACAGTTAGTATAAATATAGAAGTGCGGCTCGGCACGCATGCGCAGAAGCAGCAGCAACCCCACCACAATTTGGAAAACGAAGACACCACACACAGACACACAGAGATGCACACACACAGGGTCACAGACACCCACACACAGAGTCACAGACACACACACAGAGATGCACACAAACACAGAGATACAGACACACACAGAGTCACAGACACACACGAGGAATTCACAGGTTCAATAAATATAGAAGTGCAATGGGTAAAACGGGGTATGTGCTGAGCACGCGCGTTCTACGTAATGCATTCATTACTGGACTTTGCTCGGTTCACCGTTTTGTACACCTTTTCTGTGTTCACTCACCCAATACTTCACTTCATCATTTATTGTTCACTGTGTAAAGCGTATTAGTCAGTATATCACTCACCTTATTGGGCTATAAAATCTTTCATTATTAACCCTTGGAGAACTGCATTCCCTTGTTATAATTGTATCAAAGTATATCGCATTTAATCTATGTAGGTAACATAAAAAAAACTCATATTGGGCCATGTTTACTAAGCAGTGCTTAATTATAAGACACTTTATGGCACCCCTTAGTAAATTCACTTTCATGGCTCCCGGGTTAATGACTTATCAATGCTGACAAAAGGATCACTCTCCACTGTGCTACACCGTACAGCTCACATTTCCTCATACTGTAACTACTCAATTATCAAGGCGTTCCTGCAAATATATGGGCGACAAGGCTGCTTCCTTCTACCGCAGAATGGAATGGAAACAAGGACGGGAAGATCGGCATGTTTGAAAGAAACCCTTTCTCAATATCCCATCTTATTATAAGCATGGCACATAACCTATTCTAAACTTCAACTGCATCGGATCCGGAGTCACATCAGTCTGCTCTTGTGACTTTGGGGGTGAGTCGGTGTATCTCCCTGTACCCCAGAAACAAAAAATTTAGATGGCAAACCTTTTGGGGGCAGAACTCACCGTGCCCCCAAAATTGTATGTATGTATATCTTTATTTATATAGTGCCACAGCTGTACTCTTTAAAAAGAGACTATACAGTACAGGGAACTATACTAAAATAAGTGCAACAAAGTTAGACAATAGGAATGGAAATTCCTGCCGCAGAGAGCAGTAGTATGTTGGGAGACTTACAGAGACAGCAGGTGAGGGAATAAGTACAGTAGATGTCAGGGCTTGGTCACAATCGTTGGTAGGCCCAAGTGTTGGTAAGGGAAAGTAGCCTTTAGTGTGTGGCTATTGAAATGCTTCTTTTAAGAAGTGAGTTTTAAGGGGGGTGCTGTTTCCTCTTCTCCTTGGACCCATCCCTAGGATTCTGACACCTCCTCCTGGTTGGCTGCTGCTGGGTAATGCAGCCAATCAGGATGGAAGAAGCCGCCCAGCCCCCTAGCAGCTGCCCTGCTCTCTCCCTGCTCGGGGAAATCCCACAGACCCCCAATCCAGTCAGGTCACTATGTCCAGAGAGGTAATACCGGACACAAACATATCCAGTATTATCTCTCCTTGTTTCCTGGACAGTGTCCAAATACAGGACAGTCCGGTTCAATACTGGACACCTGGTAAACGTAATACTGCGTGTGAGGGTGTTCCACAGGTAAGGAGCAGTGAGGGGGAAATGGTTGCAGCGAGAGAGGGCAGTAGTGGGGAGCAGGGTGGAGAGGAGACAGGTATGGGTAGAGCACAGGAGACAAGCAGGGCATAACGAGAGAGAAAAGCTGATATGCAGGGAGGCGCAGATGAGGGGAGTGCCTTGAAAGTAAGGAGGAGAACTTTGTAGGTTATCCGAAACTTGATGGGGAGCCAGGAGAGGGATTTAAGGAGGAGATGAGCAGAGGCTTTTTTGGGAAAATTTTAAATGATTCTAGCAGCAGACTTTTGGATAGATTGCAAAGCAGAAAGTGATGTACAGCGCTGTGTACACTGCCAGCACTATTTAAGCACAAGGCCTTGATAAAGTGCTCGGTGTAGCACGAAACATGTTGGTAGGGTAATGCCTTGCCCTTTTTTTCCATGACTATTAAACCCTTTTATGGATAACGCACTTTCCTCTTTTTAATTCTTTTTTTTGGATAAATTCCGGTTGTGCTCTGCCATTTCTCTCTTCTAGCACTTTCCTAATGGTCTGCACTGCATTGATTTCTTAATCCATTGCAGGCACTGCTAGCAGTGAAGTGGTTAATGCTCGTGATTATACCTAGATATCCCTTTTTATAGAACTAACCAATAGCAGATCTTGTGTTTAGACTCCGCCCCCACACACTGTGAAGACGCGTTCCACGTCCTCACAAGCTCCGCCCACTGGCGTGATGACATGAAATGCATCCTCACAAGCTGTCACCAACGGTATGACGACCCGGCTCATTTGTGTGTCAATGGAAGAAAAAACAAATTCTGGCGCAAGGGTGATACCGAGCGTAAAATCTGGTCTGGTAAATCATGCAGGCAAAACGCCAGCAAAAACTCAAGCAATGTGTTGGCGTTCTGGGTTTGTGGCAGTTTTTCATGGTTCTGCGTGACCCCCATACAGTATGGCTTTAACTCTCTCATTGGTCTTTAAAGGAAAGAAAAGGTGTGCGCATAATTCCACATAATGAACATTCATGCTAACTGCATGGGATTTATAAATAGAATGCATTACTAATGCATTCAAACAATGGAGGGGACACACTGTATTAAACATGACAACCAGCAAGTGTCTCTATTAGGCTAAAGGGCGTTAGACTAATCCCTGCCACCCCTGTAATGAACTGCCACTTTCTAAACAAACCAGATATACTGGTTCAATGTCAGTGGAGCCTGTAAAACAGGTATTTTACACCTGTGCAGGCAGATTTTATAGAGTGAGAGAGGGGGTGGATATTGAGTGAGAGAGGAATGAGGGAATTGAGTAAGAGAGAAGGGGAAATTAAGAGAGATGGGGGGAATTGAGTGCGAGAAGAGGAGGGGGGAATTGAGTGCGAGAAGAGGAGGGGGGAATTGAGTGAGAGGAAGGGTGGAATTGAGTGAGAGGGGGGGGATTAAGTGTCAGAGGAGGGGGAATTGAGTGAGAGGTGGGTGAGAGAGGAGGAGGGGGGCTTGAGTTATAGAGGAGCAGGAGGATAATTGAGTGAGAGAAGCAGGAGGAGAATTGAGTGAGAGGGAGCAGGGGAGAATTGAGAGAGGAGCAGGGGGAGAATTGGATGAGAGGAGGAGGGGGGAATTGAGTGAGAGGAGGAGGAGGGGGGATTGAGTGAGAGGAGGAGGGGGGGATTGAGTGAGAGGAGAGAGGGGATTGAGTGAGAGGAGGGGGAGAATTGAAAGAGCGGAGCAGGGGAGAATAAGAGGAGTAGGGGAGAATTGAGAGGAGCAGGGGAGAATTGAGAGGAGCAGGGGGGGGGATTGAGTGAGAGAGGAGGAGGCAATGAGTGAGAGAGGAGAGGAGGGGAGAATTTAGTGAGGAGCGAGGAGAAGAGGGGGGGAATTGAGTGAGGGAGAAGGAGGGGGGAATTGAGTGAGAGAGGAGGAGGGGGAATGAGGTAGGGGAATTGAGTGAGAGAGGAGCAGGGGGAGAATTGAGTGAGAAGAGCAGGGGGAGAAATTGAGTGAGAGAGGAGCAGGGGGCGAAGGAGGAATTGAGTGGAGATACGAGGAGCGAGGGGAGAATTGAGGTAGCAGGAGGAGCGGGGAGGAGAATTGAGTGCAGAGAGGCGAGGGAGGGGGGAAGAGGACAGTGAGGAGGGGGAATTGAGTGAGGAGAGTAAGACCAAGTTTAATAAAAGACTCCCAGAATTGAGAGGAGCAGGGGAGAATTGGGAAGAGCAGGGGGGAATTGAGGGAGAGAGGAGGAGGAATTGAGTGAGAGATTAGAGGGGAATTGAGAGAGGAGAGGGGAATTTAGTGAGGGAGGAGGAGGGGGGAATTGAGTGAGAGAGGAAGAGGGGGAATGAGGTGGGGGGATTAGTTGGAGGGACGATAGGAGAGGTATAGGAGATTGAGGTGGTAGGAGATGCAGTGAGGATGAGTGAGAGGGGAGTGGAATGAGAGTGAGGAGGAGATGGGGGAGAATTGAGTGAGAGGAGACAGGGGGAGGAATTTGAGTGTAGTGAAGGAGCAGAGGGGGAATTGAGTGAGAGAGGAGGAAGGAGGGGGGGAAATGAGAGAGTAAGAAGCTTCTAATAAAAGACTCCCAGAATTGAGAGGAGCAGGGGAGAATTGAGAGGGATCGGGGGGGGGATTGAGGATGGTAGAGTGAGAGAGGAGCAGGGGGGGGGGGTGGTGCAGTGAGAGAGAGCAGGGGGGAATTGAGGTCGAGAGGAGAGGGGGGGGATGAGTGAGACGGAGCAGGGGGATGAGTGAGAGGAGCAGGGGGGAATTGAGTGAGAGAGGAGGGGGGGGAATGAGGAGAGAGCAGGGGGGGAGGGATTGAGTGAGGAGAGGGGGGGGGGAATTGAGAGAGTAAGAAGTTCTAATAAAAGACTCCCAGATTTGAGAGGAGCAGGGGAGAATTGAGAGGAGCGGGGGGGGGGGGGGGGTTGAGTGAGGAGAGAGCAGGGGGGGTTGAGTGAGGAGAGGAAGAGCAGGGGGGACTGAGTGAGAGTGAGCAGGGGGGAATGAGTGAGAGAGGAGGAGGGGGGAATTGCGTGAGAGAGGGAGGGGGGCAGGGAATGATCGGAGAGAAGAAGCTTCTAATAACAAAGACTCCCAGAAGTGGATCAGATTTCAAAAACACAACAAAAAGTGCCTTTCGCTCAGAGAATTTTGTACAGACGAACGGGTTTTACAAAGACACAACCAGTTCAACCCTTTGCCGTACATTTGTTTAGATATGATTCCTGTGAGCCACTGTACATTTTATATATTGTTTTTTTCAGCACAAGTTGTTGAGCTTTTTGTTTGTATCTATCTCGGGCGATTGCAAATCATGTGCCAGGACCAACCCTAGGTTATGTGCCCGCCCTAAGCCAACATCAATAAGGTTCAACTATATATAAAATGTAGGTCATCATGCATGTCTTAGGAGGTCTCAAACCACCACCTTTCCCCATTATCCACTAGCACTTCCAACTGCAGCGAGGAGAGAGGAGATGACGGAGAGAGGAGAGAGGCAGTGGAGGAGCAGGATGTGAAGGTGAGAGAGAGAGAGAAGAGCGAGAGAGAGAGGAGGAGAGAGAGGAGAGGGAGAGAGAGGGAGAGAGGAGAGAGAACAGAGAGGAGGGAGAGAGGGAGGAGAGAGAGAGAGGATTGAGAGGAGAGAGGAGAGAGGAGAGAGGAGAGAGGAGAGAGGAGAGAGAGGAAGCACAAAACCACGCAAAAATATCAAATCTATTATTAGTAACATCAGGACAACCCATATGTTAAAACAATCCTCATTATCTCCTGAATATAGACAAATGTAGCTAGCACCTAAATATATATGGTTAATTGCTTCTGATAGCAACCATAAATATAATCACAATGGTGCACAGTAGATAGGGGTGTGGAGGCGTGCAATCAGCCTCCTACCACTGCGACCGGCTGGTCTGACACCAAAACCTGATGGAACATGGAAAACCCACAATCTAAAGCCAACACTCACAATGGGTGAATGAAATCAAATGAGATCACAAGGTGGACACAAACATTATTGCACTAGATGTGTCGGGCACGATTAGTATATTCTTCGTAGAGTAATAATAGACCCTAGCACAGGATGCAATTCAGAATGCAATGTTCAATGAAGAAGCTGCACATTTGTAGGAAGTCTATTGTGTTCCAATAATAGAAGGTAAATATATGTAAATAGAACCAAGTGAACACTTAGCTACAGCTAAGAGCAGGGATCCGAGGCAGCAGAGCCAACCGTATGTGAACTGCTGGTGGTGAAGATAACAGGATAACTGCCCCGTCGTCATTGGTTTGCAGAGGGAGAGGTGTAGCAGCCACGGAGGTACTGAGGAGTACAGACAGAGGAACAGCCCCGACGCGCACGTTTCGCCAACCGCTTCGCCCCGGATGAATCACAGGGGCATTTAATCATTTACAGCAAACCACAGGGGCATTTAATCATATATACTACATAAGTAGTTCTACATGTTATCCTATTCTTGATTTTTATACCCTTGCCACTGTGGGGGTGAGAAAATGTGTTACTAGTGACCAAGCTATTTATTACACAGAGCAATTAAAGCACCAGTAATTCTCTGGGTTACCATCACTCAAAATATGAGTGGTTGAATACCAAATGTTATCATCTGAATTACTAATTTATCTTCTAAATTCCCCCCTCTCTTGAAGACTACAATAGGTAACTCATTACATACATCTGATTTAATATATTTTCGTGTTGCAATAGATGCCAGTGTTTACTGAGGGTAACTTTAAGAAAACCACTAGCATGTGTGAATTTAGTCGGGAACACCAGTCTGCAAAACAAAGTAACTGTACTCAATTTAGCTAATCTCTGGGAATAATAATAATCATATACAGTGTGCCCAATCTACAAGGGCCTGGTGAAAAGGTCCAATGTCCAGCGCTCCCCTAGAGGGGGGGTACCTTGTAAGTAGAAACGAAAAAAAATAGAAAAGAACAGCAGTCTGTTTATATTGGACCATTTATGGGAGAAATGTTGCTATATTTATCTAATACTTTCAGTGGACTATAGCTTGTTCAATAAGAATCTCTACTTTGTGAATGTCCCTTCTGGTATTAGCACATTGCACTCCCACCTCTTCTACTCCTAGTACAATCAAATTCAACAAAGCCCTGTTGAGTACTTGGCACCATTTGTCACAAAATGCTGGGTTATCGGAGCCAATCTTGGGTCTATTATTGTCACGACTGTGCTCGCCACAAACCTGGGCCGGACCGCGTGGCTGAGGTGGGGTTGTAAAAGCACCGACCTGAGACCGCGCAGGCTGATCCGGATTGCGCAGTTCGTAGTCGTACGTAGCAGGATCAGGATAGGAGAAGACAGCATCGTCGGTGGACACGCCAGGGTCAGGACTGGAGACATCAGGGTAAACGTTGTCCAAGCAGGAGTTCGGCAACAGGTAGTCAGGAGAGCCCCGCTTCAGCT
>WSYH01003675.1:0-16792 GCA_036426205.1 Ascaphus truei
CTGATCCAGAAGTGCGTTGCAACCCCCACCGACGCTATGCCTCTCTGCGGTGATGATGTCGCCAGTCCCCCAGAAGAAGAGACCAAAGAAGAAATCAACTGGGCTGATATAATGGCCGGAAAAGAAAGGAATGAAGTTATGCACAACTTGGACATCTTGGTCCATCAGGACTATGAAACGGTTAACTGTTCTGTTCTTTAAATAGACTGTCTCTTAAGGATATGGGGGGGACTGAGAAGACTGGATATGAGGAAGGTGGGAGGTCACAAAGGGACGTGAGTCAACCACAAGGAAAGGATCACAAGTCATCCATTTTGACCATAGCAGCCATCTTGGTCCGTTTTGCCATTCTGAGTAAATGCAGTATGAAAGATGTGTGCAAGAAGAATGTTTGTGCAGTTGCTCTTAGCAGAAATTAGCCCCCACCAATTCTCACAAATAGCTGACCCTTAAATTATGTGACATATTGAGATGTAAGCCATTTTCTAATCTATAGAAATATTAAATGATATATATATATATCTCTATCGGTTGTGTGGCATGTGGGCCACTAAGATTGTACCCTGCAATCACACTGCCCTTTGTTATCTGGGTTTCATCCTTCCCACTTTCTATGTATCTGACACGTTACCCCATGGGAGGCTGGGAAATCGAAAAGATCTGACCAGGACCATTAGTCCAACCCGCATTGCAGCTGGGGTTTTTATACCTAGTTTAGGTGTTCTGGATCTCTATTCTAAATTAAGTGATCTTATGGTAAATATTGATGATGCTATTAATCAGACAAGTGATGCTATTATCCGTCTGACTAATGAACAAGAGCATATCCGAACAGTATTATTACAGAATAGAATGGCTCTTGATTATCTGCTAGCCTCACAAGGAGGTGTTTGTAAACTTGTAGGACAGAAGTGCTGTGCCTATATTGAAGATGAGTCTGGCGCTATTCATAAAGATATGGATAAGCTACAGGAAATTCAGGCAAGGATGCGTAAAGAATCCTCAGGCCTTAGCTTAAATTGGATGTCAGGACTCACTAGTTGGATCAGAGAATTGGGTATGAAAATTCTCTATGGTTTTATTGTAGTGATTAGTATAATCGCAGCAATTTTTGTTATTTTTCACTGTGCTAAGTGTGCAATGCTTTCATTTGTCTCAAGGAAACCTTCAGTTTCATCTCACGCCATCTATGCAACTAATAAATCATATGTGGCCATGAACAGAGTCTATGATACTATTGGTCCCCATAAGGCCATAGTCATAGAGAAGAGTACCTAGTAAGGGTATTTGTTCTTTTAGAGAACAAAAAGGAGGGAATTGTTAGGACCAGTAGGTCAGGCCAGAATCTGCACTCATGTTAAGCTTCCATTTTGTCTGGTCATAACTAGTTAAGATTCTGTAGTCAGCCTTTTGCTGAAATATAATTCCTAAATGCACTCAGTTTCTGCCAAATTGCATTTCCTTTCTTCCTGGTCAGGATATTACTGCGATACTTTTGTGTTGTCAATTTCCTGATGTTTTAGTTAGAATATAATAGAATGGTTCTCTGCAAGAAGCAAAATAGTGTAATATAGTTGCTAAAGATTCAAGGTCTCTTTTGATAACAGACAATGAATAAGCTATTGTGACAGAGTCACTGACTCAGTAGGCTGTGACAGTGAATGGAGAGATGCTGCAGCCAGATCACTGAGTGTTAATCTCCTCAGACAGAAAGAAGCACACCTGCAGCCTAATTAAACAGGGGCTGAACTATCAGTGAAACAAGTGCTTTAAAAAGCAGGAAGTTGCTCACACAAGGTGAGCTTGTTTTCCACAGGAAGGTGGAGAGAACTCTCCCGGCTGGGAAGCCGTTGCTGTTGCTCTGGTCCCCAGTCCTGCGAGGAGCTAGGCTGCTGGGACCAGCTAGGACCCCAACCCAGGATAAAGATCAAGATCGCTGCGAGGCTGGACACAGCCTGCTCCCCGGAACCGTGTTCTTGTTTGCTGTTTGGAGCTGAAACAGATAAGACTTTATTCTTATTATGCTTATTGGTTATCGTTTGTGTAGCATGTTTTGGGCATGACCAGATTAGCTGGCTGTCCTGTTAGTAAGGGCTCAAGAAGTGAGTTAGTGTCCCTAACGGGACTAGGCTTTAATTTGCAAGAAAGTAGTTTCTTAAAGGGACAGTGCACCCGTACTTAATTTGGTTGTGGCTAATAAACCACTAGTGTTTAAAGTTTCCATCGTGTCAAGCGTCTTACTGACCCCGCCGTGAGGCCGTCCTGCCACAGGTGGTGTCAGAAGTGGGATGCTACGCCTCTGGGGGTCAGTAGATGAAGATGTGTTGAGACACTGAACTCAAGCGGAAAAAAATAAATGATTTTTGCTGAAGCATGGAAGTTACAGCTAGCAAGCGCTGAGTGTAAATCTTGCCCCATCGGGTATGTAAGGATTGCTGTGTAAAGCTAATGCCTTTTGCTGAAGTGAGTGAATTTGCAGCTAGCAAGTGCTGTGAGGTAAAGTTTGCCCTGTCTGGTAAAAGGAAATTGAAAATGAATTTTGGCATAGATGTTGCCCTAAGAATAACCCAGAAGGTTCAAATATTGTAAAGCAAGAACAACTTACGTGTGTTGTGCAAAGTCTGCCTCGTTGGGTGTGAAAAAAAAAACAGGGTTTTAAAATGGCCGCCGTCATTTGTCAGTTTTGCAATGTACATAACCATACAAAACAGTGTCCCTTCAGGCCATATGATGATTATGATGACGACGCATATGTGGCCCCGAGAAGAGAGACGAACCCGCAGATGGAAGCTGCAAAAGTGTCCAGTGTGTGTGTGCCCAGTACCACTGATGTCTCTGGAGCTAATAAAACAAAGAGAAAGAAGAAAAAGAAAAATATTTCTCAAGTCACAGAGGAAGTGACCGAACCACTTGAGCCTGCGATATCAGGACAACAGGCGTCAGCAAGCCACCGAGATGTGCTGCAGACCGGAGTGATGGGCAGAATTGTCACAGGAACGGTGGCAAAGGAAAAGGAGGAGCAAAGGGAAGCTGAATCCTTGATCCGGGGAAAAGGGGCCTTAATTTCTGCACTCCAAACTGCCCACCGTGATTATGATGTCTTGCAGAAACAATTGAATAGGGAGCGAGAAGCTAATGCAGAGGTACAGAGGTGTATACTCCCAGCTATACAAGAGTATGCGGCTTTAAAGAAAACAGAGCAACTCTTGCGGAGTGAGTTGGAGGAGCTGACGACAAGCTTGAATAAGGCCAACACCGCAATTGCTAACATGGAATCAGAGAGAACAAGTCCTGACTGAAGACTGTGCTATCAGATGTCCCAGAGAGATGTGCAAAACTTCATCAAAGACTTAGAAGTTTCTCACCAAGAAGCTAGCGCGCTCAAAACAGAGCTGAAACTCTCACGCCAGGAGGGCCACTGTCTAACTACAGAGCTGGGTACTTTGAAGAAAGCCAATGAGACGGTCCTAAGGGATACAGAGACTGTGAAAATTGAGAATATAAACCTGAAAGAAGAGGTTTTAAACCTGACTGGTCAGGTCAGTGATGGGACTGAGAAGCTTCACCAAGCACAGAAAGTGAAGGCGCAATTGGCGCAGGAACAATTAGAGGTGCAGGAAGCACTGCAGAATGCAGAGAGGATGCAACGTGTCTCCCTGGAGCAGCACACACAAGCAGCGCACCTATGGCAGAGCCAGCTGCAAGAGCTACATGCAAGTCTGCAATCGGCCAAGGAGAAGCAGCAAGTGCTACAGGAACGGCTGAGTACCCAGTATGTCCCCGCAGAACAGCATGAGGAGCTGAGGGCCACGCTGTATTCCAAAAGAGCATCGCTGGGGGCGGAGCTTGAAAGCCAGGTGATTCTGTGTGAGAGGGAGTGCGAAAAGGTCCAAAGACTGGAGCAAGAGCTGGAGAAGCAGAGAGGCAACTCCATCTCCATGAGTCAGTATGCCAAGGAGAAAGAAGCCTGGAAGACAGAAGCAACGGCGATACTGGCGACAAGAACTGCAGAGCTCAAAAAGATGGAGGAGGCGTTGATGCAAACCCAGAGTAAGCACCGGGAAGAGGTGAAGGCCCTGAGAGGGGACTGGCAGCATCAGATTGAAGAGCTGCAAATGCAGATGGCTGAGCACGAGATGCAGCGCGCCAAGACGGAGGAGGTGTCCGTCCATCAGGTTGCCTGCCTGATGTTGCACCATGAAACTGAGATGGCTGATATCCACAAGCGGCTGGACTTCACGACCAATGAGGAGGCCCGGCTACAGCTGGAGCTAGACAAGGTCCGGGAGGAGCACCAGCAACTGCAGGTCCAGAATAAAGAAAGAGAGACAGATTTAAGCCTTGCTCTGAGTCTGCTAGGAGACGTAGAATCGCGACTCAATTCTAACGAAGATGAACTAGCAGCCGCACTGAGTGAAAGAAGAAAGGCAGAAGGACTGCTTCAAGACCTGAGGAAGGACCTGGAGTCTGAGTGTGCTGGCCACAAGATGGCGGAGAAACAAAAGTGTGACCTGGTCAAGGAGCTTGAGGCTCTGAAGACTGAGCGGGACGCTACATTGGACTCTACGGCTGACCAGCAGGAGGTTTCTTAGATGAAGCTGGAGGAAAAGCTTGCAACCCCAAGACAGACGTTTGGGTTACTGAAGCAGTCCAAGGAAAAGGTGGCAGTAGAGATAAAACAAGGGAGGCACTCCAGGAAGCATGACCGTGATACCGTTGCAGAACTACAGTCTACTTTCCACAAGGCACGGAATGCGAAGGCCAAATTGCGATGCACTAGCACAGTAAGAATCCAATCAAACTACAGTGCCCAGGGGACACAAAGTGGATTCCTTGCCATGAGGGCAGCCATTGTGAAGAGACAGCCACGAATGAGACGGAAGTGTGCCCGTGATCATAAGGGGAGAAAGACCACACAGATGGTCCAGCAAATCTCCCAACAGAGTAAGTTAAAGAGTCAAGACAGAAAGGCCCAAGCCTATGAGTCTGCTGACCGTAAAAGAGATGTGCCATGGGGTGTACTTCGGGTTAAAAGGAATCCCGACCAAGTTGAAGTACTAAAGATAAATGGTGTGGAACCCAACACTGAAGGTACACTGAGGAAGAAAGGTCCAAAAGAGAAGGCCAAACAGTCACTGGCGAGTGTATGCAATGAGCTGACCGAGGTCAATGCTCTTCTACAGGATATGGGAGACTCTGAGCACAAAAGGACAAGGACAACAATGCATCTTCAGGATTTACAGATCAAGGACACAGGTAGCGTGGATATACCAGCGGATGCCGCGAAATCAAGGAAATTACAGTTAAAGATTGCAGATTTAAGAGTGCAGCTTAACGAAGCCAAACAAGCCTTGGAGGACTCCATAGTTTTACAAGATTTCAGTCTTGCATCTGAATTAAAGGAGATAGTGAGGTACCAGTCCTCAGGCCCAGATGGCCTGGTAATTACCCCAAAAAGAAAATGCCTAAATTGGAAGGCAAGAAAAAAAAAAATGAAGGCCCTGAGAGGGGACTGGCAGCATCAGATTGAAGAGCTGCAAACGCAGATGGCTGAGCACGAGATGCAGGGCGCCAAGACGGAGGAGGTGTCCGTTGCACCATGAAACTGAGATGGCTGGTATCCACAAGCGGCTGGACTACACGACGAATGAGGAGGCCCGGCTGGAGCTAGACAAGGTCCGGGAGGAGCACCAGCAACTGCAGGTCCAGAATAAAGAAAGAGAGACAGATTTAAGCCTTGCTCTGAGTCTGCTAGGAGACGTAGAATCGCGACTCAATTCTAACGAAGATGAACTAGCAGCCGCACTGAGTGAAAGAAGAAAGGCAGAAGGACTGCTTCAAGACCTGAGGAAGGACCTGGAGTCTGAGTGTGCTGGCCGCAAGATGGCGGAGAAACAAAAGTGTGACCTGGTCAAGGAGCTTGAGGCTCTGAAGACTGAGCGGGACGCTACTTTGGACTCTACGGCTGACCAGCAGGAGGTTTCTCAGAGGAAGCTGGAGGAAAAGCTTGCAACCCCAAGACAGACGTTTGGGTTACTGAAGCAGTCCAAGGAAAAGGTGGCAGTAGAGATAAAACAAGGGAGGCACTCCAGGAAGCATGACCGTGATACCGTTGCAGAACTACAGTCTACTTTCCACAAGGCACGGAATGCGAAGGCCAAATTGCGATGCACTAGCACAGTAAGAATCCAATCAAACTACAGTGCCCAGGGGACACAAAGTGGATTCCTTGCCATGAGGGCAGCCATTGTGAAGAGACAGCCGCGAATGAGACAGAAGTGTGCCCGTGATCATAAGGGGAGAAAGACCGCACAGATGGTCCAGCAAATCTCCCAACAGAGTAAGTTAAAGAGTCAAGACAGAAAGGCCCAAGCCTATGAGTCTGCTGGCCGTAAAAGAGATGTGCCATGGGGTGTACTTCGGGTTAAAAGGAATCCCGACCAAGTTGAAGTACTGAAGATAAATGGTGTGGAACCCAACACTGAAGGTACACTGAGGAAGAAAGGTCCAAAAGAGAAGGCCAAGCAGTCACTGGCGAGTGTATGCAATGAGCTGACCGAGGTCAATGCTCTTCTACAGGATATGGGAGACTCTGAGCACAAAAGGACAAGGACAACAATGCATCTTCATGATTTACAGATCAAGGACACAGGTAGCGTGGATATACCAGCGGATGCCGCGAAATCAAGGAAATTACAGTTAAAGATTGCAGATTTAAGAGTGCAGCTTAACGAAGCCAAACAAGCCTTGGAGGACTCCATAGTTTTACAAGATTTCAGTCTTGCATCTGAATTAAAGGAGATAGTGAGGTACCAGTCCTCAGGCCCAGATGGCCTGGTAATTACCCCAAAAAGAAAATGCCTAAATTGGAAGGCAAGAAAAAAAAGGGGGAGGGAAGGGCCGACGTCAGACATTGGCGACAAAGATGCTGGTGCACGGGAATGGTGCACGGGCCGCTCCACAGGACAATGTTTCGCTGGGGAGAGGGATATGTGACAGAGTCACTGACTCAGTAGGCTATGACAGTGAATGGAGAGATGCTGCAGCCAGATCACTGAGTGTTAATCTCCTCAGACAGAAAGAAGCACACCTGCAGCCTAATTAAACAGGGGCTGAACTATCAGTGAAACAAGTGCTTTAAAAAGCAGGAAGTTGCTCACACAAGGTGAGCTTGTTTTTCCACAGGAAGGTGGAGAGAACTCTCCCGGCTTGGAAGCCGTAGCAGCTGCTGCTGTTCTGGTCCCCAGTCCTGCGAGGAGCTTTGCTGCTGGGACCAGCTGGGACCCCAACCCAGGATAAAGATAAACATTGCTGCGAGGCTGGACACAGCCTGCTCCCCGGAACCGTGTTCCTGTTTGCTGTTGGAGCTGAAAAACAGATAAGACTTTATTCTTATATGTATCATTATACTTTGTGTTGCACATGTTTTGGGCATGACCAGATTAGCTGGCTGTCTTGTTAGTAAGGGCTCAAGAAGTGAGTTAGTTTCCCTAAAGGGAACAGGCTTTAATTTTCAAGAAAGTAGTTTCTTAAAGGGACAGTGCACCCGTACTTATTTTGGTTGTGGCTAATAAACCACTATAGTTTAATGTTTCCCAACGTGTCTAGTGTCTTACTGACCCCGCCGCGAGGCCGTCCTGCCACACTATGTATTCAGACATTGCTTGTATTGGGAAAACACGTCCCAAAGGTCACGCCACTAATATGTCCTGCCCCTAAATCACGCCTCTAATCAAAGCTACGCCCAAGACACACCTAGGATACGCCTATGATACGCCTATGTTACGCCTCCAACCAATATCTTTTTTTTTTTTGTATAAAAGTCATTACCCTATGACTAATAAATTGAGACAAAGGATTTGAAACCTGGCGTGCGTTACGTTTCATTTCGTTCGTCTACCAGGCCTGAAAAGTTCATCAAAAATCGAAGATAACAGTGGCAGAGCGTGAAAGCTTCCTGGGAAGTCTGCTGCAAACGGTGCAGATTGTATCCAGTCACAAGGCTTCAGTTTTCTTGGCAGAGAATAGGTTCCTTTTGGTTCTGAAGCCTGGGGGAGAAAATAACGGATTTTCCTTCACTGGGCTAAGACATGGCTATCCGGCCACCATTTGCCAGAGCCCAGACTCTGTGGAGCCTGGAACCACGGGGGGCTGAGTATGCAAGGAGGCAGAGGTGCCAGGTTGGCGCATGCCCCTTTGCAGAATGAAAAAAGGTGCCCACCCGGCTTTACAATACCAGCAAATCGGTGATTGGCTGGCAGGGAAATTCCCACGCTCTGATAGGCTGTAGAGGTTTGTGAATGGGATGCTGAAACCTCTAAGAAACCTTGCAGCCAATCAGGAGCGCAGATTCCAAGTGCCAAACCAACAGCGGCAAATTCAAAAATGCTCTGTGCTGAATAGACGCGAGCCGGCTTTTAAGATTTTGAGTGAGAAAAGTTTTTAAGTCCGGCTTTTTGAGAACGTAGCGGTCGCGGTTGGCATTGCATGCCGAAATCAGTCCCAGGACTTTCGTGAGTACCTCCCGGTCATTGTAAAGGGCTCCTACAGAGGTCATTTTTGTGAATTTCGTTTAAAGGAAAAGTTTATTCGTTAGCCCCGTTTCCAGTAAGTGTGTTAACCATGCAAATTGTGTTACATTGTGTGTATGTCTTTTCCTGAAATAAATTACAATTTATTTTACCTCCTTGCTTTGCCCAATCATATGATCCCGGTATAAAAAGGTGTTGATAAACCTGGTCTCCCGTGACAGGCACATACAGTATAACCTGGGCATAACTTGTTCCACCCTTTTTGGAAGAACATTCACCCTAATATAACAATACTATAAAAGGTCAGTAATAATGAGCCGGATCTGACTTACGCACAAGTTTCCCCTCATTATCCGGTACTGTGACCGAAAGCAGCGCTTGCGCCCATACTCCCAATATTCTCCACCCGATCAAAACGGACGCTGCGGCCTACCTGCCACACTTTCATTAAATAGATAACCCTATCTTCCCTGAAATGCATGGTCCTGCCCGTTTTGACTTTCATATAGTCTAAAATGGCTGCGTGCATATGAGGACTGGACCTCGGCCCCGCGACGCATCCCGTGACACACCTCACTCTGAGGGTGTGCACAGGAGTCGTGCTGCCAGCCTGGAGGACAACTCATGGATCGGGCTTCGGACCTGCCCTGTGACATCGCGGGTGATGCTTCACGCAGCGCCGCATTACCCCTACCAGGATTGGACCTAGACTCCACCCACATGCCACCTCCCGTGACTCAACAGAGGACGTGCCTGTGCACACTACACACCGGCCTGCATTACCAGGGAAATGCAAGGGGTTAATACCATCAACTACTTCACACCTGCAATACACTACGCTCCTGCCTATCAGTACACAGTCTACCACTAAGTATTCATTGCTCACAACCTGGAGGGACTCTCCCATTGGCTAACTGTTCCTTATATGCTTAGCCAGCCCTGATGCAAACTGGCTGAGCATAAATTTGTTTGTTACGTAGTGCTTGCCTCAAGCATTCTGCTGCCCTGCTGTTGCTCTGTGCATTCTGTCTTGCTCTCTTGTACCTTTTGACCACAGCTTGTACCTGGACCTCTGCCTTCTGGGACCCCTGGACCCAGCTATGCACAACGACCATTCTGACCTCTCTACCTCTGGACTCCAGCTACGCACAACGACCATCCGGCTTCTCCAATCCTAGACCACGGTGAGTATCATGACCATTCTGACCCAGCTACATGACCTTCCCTCTGCACTCCGGATGCGGTTACGCGTTTGTAGGTCAGTGTGTACCAATATCCCCACCTCAGCCTCGCGGCCCCATCCTGTTTGTGGTGAGCACTCGTTACAGTGCACCCACTCATCCTGGTAAGCCTCTGCTGACCGCATTATGGCTTCTGGAAGGTAGGGATAGTCATACCCTTCCTGCCTACATTTCTGGACCAAAACTCTATCAGCGCGGCTACTCTTGGTCATATTGGCCCATACGCTTGACCTGGCAATACCCAGTAGATGGTCCCTCCCACAGAGAAAGAGAAAATACCTGCCTCAATCTTTGTGCAGCGCTTCCTCATAACCTCAGCCTCCTGCTCAGGAGTGTACCTACCCTCCTCCCACCAGTGGTCTACCTGCGGGCCTCTCTCTAGTACAAACCGGGTCCTGTGCATGTGTGGTACATAACCTCTAAACAGTGGATTCCACCAATTCAGTGTGTCATTCCCTTCAGATATTACAGACCATACATTTGGGGTAACCACAATGGGAGAAGGGGCCACGACATTACAGGGGACACAGGTCGGCATTTGTCACCATGTTCAGAGCCTCGGAGACCAAGTTCAGGGCTGCGGTAACTGGCAGAATGTGCAGAATGGAACGGGACTATCATCTCAATGTCTCGTTCTTGCATACAGTGTCCTCCCTAGCGGAAGCAGTGACAGTGTCCCGAGTCCCAACCGGGTTGACAACCGGATAGGTCATCTGTATTATGGCATTTAACTGTCCTCGCCCTTGAGCGGCAACAGTCACAGCCGAAGGCTTGGCAAGGCCCCCCACATTTCGTGCTCCTGCTTCTGCGCCCTGCACTGCAGCAAAAACAGATCCTCCGTGGCGGTACTCACCAGGGCAGCTGGGGCAGTCGTGGGATCCATCCGCCCGGACGAGTCGTCTGAGTCGACCTCCTTTGGCAGTGCTGGGGAAGTCAAGGGATCCAGAGGAGAAGTAGTATCGGCTGGTACCACTAGCGAAGATCCCTCCGTGCTGATCACCTCATCTGGTTGCTATGCGTAGGCAGCTATATAGGCCATGGCTCGATCTCAGGCCTCACAGATATCTCTGTACCACAACGATGACTGGTGCATTCCTTCAGGGACACCAACCAGTTTGAGTCGGCATCCGAATCAATACTCCTAGATGGATGTCGGGGTTCGAGACAGACGATAAGGCTTCTACCTTGGTAGCGGTGAAGGCCTTGTCCGGCTCCTCGGGGACAGACGCACCCGCACCGTCCTTCCGATGTCTTGTGGATCCAGCAGTGGAACGTACCTCCTTCTCAGAGCCAAGCCCCAGGGATGTGGTGTGCATAACTGGATCGTGCCTATCCAGGCAATGGCTCGCCTCCTCCAAGGTGCAGATCGGAGCAGGAACCAGCTGGGAAGCAGGAAGGGACTTCGCACATCGGCCAGTGTGGACCCAGGTAAGCCTGTCCATGTTATTTCTCACTCTGCGGGGCTGGAGAGGATGCTTCCATCGGCTCCAGAGTCCATACTCCTTGAGCCAGCACCCCCATATGATCGACCGGGGCTGGCCAAATCACGGATCAGGGTCAGGTAGTCTGGTCGGGTATCCTGCTGCCTGCTGCTGATTAGGCTGACCAGCCTGCTGCCTGTCCTTACCGGAATCTAGTGACTGTTGAAGTCTAACCGGAGGGGGTAACTTGTAGACACCCAGGACTGTACATCTGCGCATGCCAAGGAGACCCACAACTCCCGCTTACTCACGGAGGAAGTGAGTCCCAACAGTGTATACGCCCGATCCAGCCCTGAAGCAGGAACTATCTGGTGTTAACCCCAGAGAGGAAGGACTTCGCAGAAACTGACAGCCAACAGCTGCAATCCAGACAGCATCCACCCAAACAGGCAATATCTCTGTCCTTTTATACACCACTATCAGTTAATTTCTTGAACTGATCATTATAGCAATTCTACTTATATCAGAACTACATTTAATCTATGTGGTTGTTTAGTTTGTGTCTATGCACTAGTGTATTTTATGTGCAATTTTCATGTTTATATGGTCTTCATGGGTTAATATAAAGTTGAATGTACTTGTTGCTGCGCCTCCACTTAATTTTGTAACGCCTGTATGCCCGCAGACCTGGCCAGTCCCCAGTACTGAGGTGGGTAAGGGTATAACATGCACCCACAGCAGTGAGGGCGTGCCCGGAGTGTGGTAAGTTGCGTTGCCGGCCTGGTGAGTAAGGGTTAACGTTATACTTGCTGAGTCCGGGGTGCCAGAGGTCGGAGGGTTAATGTCCAAAAGCCAGAGTTCAGGGGCAGGAGAGAGCAGCGTAGTGATGTCCAAAAGCCAGGGTTCAGGAGCAGGAGAAGGCAGCGTAGTCAAAGTCCAAAGCAGAGTCCAAGTTCTAACCAAAGGAATCCAAACAGGGGCAGGGACAGGAACCAGAGCTGAAACAGACAAGGGAGCTAGGCATAGACACTGCACACACAGGAGCTACAGGAAAGCTATGCAGAGCAAGGACTGAAAGGACAGAGTGGGGTAATAAAGGAAGGAGGGCCAATAGGAGTGAGGGGTAGAGCAGAGGTTTGTCTGGGTATTTGCAGGGATGGGTCCGTGAGAGCAGGGGAAGAGACAGGGAGGTAATCCAGGGCAATTGCCTGCAACCGACGGGGGGTGGAGCCAGTGCATGGGGATGGCTGGTAACTAGATCGGGTGCGCGCGCCTTCTGTAAGGTTGTTATGCGCACGCACCAACCGTGTGCCTGGGCGTGTGGCGTGCATCGCGGAGGAAGGGCTCGGCATGAGGCAGAAGGGAAGGAGGAGCGATGGGGCCAGGTACAGTAAGGGTTGGGGTGACGGAGGCACGCCGAGGGGCGCGTGTCCCTCGATACGTCACAAGCGATCGGGAGCGTGCGCGTTCAGTGAGGCAGCCGCGCACGTGCCCCGATCGTGTGCCTGGGCGTGCGGACCGTGCCGCGGAGGAATGGCTCGGAGAGGAGAGAGAGTGGGGAAGTGGGGAACCGGGTTAGCTAGCCGCAGTGGGACCTGAGGTGACAGGGACACGCTGAGAGGCGCGAGTCCCAAGATCCGTTACAAATTTCTTTTCTTTTGCCTTGAGGTTTATCTATAAGAGGAGTGGTATCCTGTTGTGTGGGCAGGCAGTAGTATACACCTACAAGGATTCTCTTTCACCAATTTTTGGTGGATTTTCATATATTCATCTTTCAATTGGACTTTATATATTGGACGTTTCAATAGAATCATGCATGACACATGAGGTAAACTAGTGCTGAGCCGTTTTTAGGGATTGCATCAAGTATCAGTGATTATTTATTTATGTTTTTTTATATTTATCATTTTGCACATTAGGATTGTAAGCAACTGTATTGTCTAATATCCTCATCATCATTATTCAATTGTGATTTATGCACTCTGGAGGATCCCTCCTTTGCTACACCCCCTCCCTGGTATCTACGGTTTGAAGTAGTCTGTGTATTATTAGCGCACCCATCTTGCACTCCAGGTGTTTTCACCAGTGCAATTTCTTTTCAATACTTATTGGTTGTAAAGAAGTAAAATATTGGAATATGTGAAATGTTCACATGCTTCTAATAACCAGCAGGGGGAGTGTTGGACTAAGAATGTGTGTTACTTGTACAGTATTGTTTAGACTTTACTTAACAGGTCAGAGTCCCTTAGAACCAAATTGCTATAGCAGGGTTAACTGAATACATGTAGATAACGGACATATTTAAAAAAAGAACTGGACCTGTGTATGTTTTTGAACTTGTAACCTATCCATTGTAACAAATACTTTGGGGAGTTCTTACAATCTTTAATCTTTTGAAGTGAAACTTCTTTGCTGGCACCTACTGCGTTTTCATGGTTTGATGGTTTGATTAGTTGCAACAAAAACGTGTGACGGAAGTGACGTCATGACATAGAAAGGGTCGCAGGCCTCGGCGCATGCTCAGAAATACCTCGGGCCAGCGCACATGCACATACCTCAACGTTCCAGGCCACATGGAGGTTGAAGGCAGCACATACGCAGAAGAGGAGGCAGAAGCCGATATTGTCCCACGCATACGCAATACTGCCCTTCACGACTGCCGCCTCAGCATGCATGTGCAGGGCATGCGCAGCAGCCGCCGGCTTGGCACACATGCGCGGCAGACGCCGGCTCAGCTCGCATGAATAGCAGATGCAGGCTCAGCGCGTATGCGCAGCAGCCACCCTGCCACAGTTGGGGACAGAGACCACACATGCACACTGAGACCACACACGCACACTGAGACAGACACACACTGAGACACACACACACTGAGACACACACAGACACACACACAGACACTGAGACACACACACAGAGAGGCACACACACAAAGAATTCACAGTTAGTATAAATATAAAAGTGCAAATAGCTAAAACAAGGGGTGTGTGCCGAGCACGCGCGTTCTAAGTCGAACTTCTTTGTGTTTTATCACTGAAATTTTGTTTTCATTTTTAATTAAAAACATAACCATCACAAATACAATTTCTGTGACAAAACAGTGACAAAAGACTGATAAGTTTCACTTAAAATGCACATGCTCGGCACACACAACTTTTTTAGTTTTTTTAGTTTTCAACTGTTTATTTATCAAGTTTTTATGGGGTACAAAGATAAGAAGAATAAAAAGGGAGCAATCAACAGTAAAGGAAGGGACTGCAGATATACATGTCATGACCTCCTCATAACGTATATAGAAACAGGCTAAACATTTACCGATGAAAATAAGAATATATAACCGATAAAGTCCTCCCTCCCTAATGGCTTGAAACCCACCCGTGCTTAGGCAATCCCTCAACAGCCTGCCCTACCCTCCCTTGTCAGCCGAGGCTCTCAGATTTGGGTAAACCTAGGAGTTTTATCTCTCAAGTAGGCTGTTATTTTCTCCATTGTGAGTAGGTGACAGACTGTTTTTTTCAATTATATTTATATCTTGTTCCAGCATGTGGCTATACAGCATCTAGCAACGAGAAACATACTGTAGGTGTTAACTTATATGATATTCTGGGCAGTCCTGGAGGTGGATGTCTCAGAAGAGCCAACCAGGGGTCTGGGACCAGAGTGGGTGTTATCACCGAGTTAGCGAGGGCAAAGACATTCGACCTCAATGTGGCAAGCGCTCGGCAAGTTCACCAGGTGTGAAAGAAAGAGCTATCCTGCCCACATCCTTGGAAACATAACGGGGAATTAGCGCTAATGATGGCATGCACGCACAGAGGTATGGTACCATCTGAACAGCATCTTATAGCCATTTTCCTTGATAACTGTGCAGATCGAGCTAGTTATTGCTGTTTGATTGAAGTGGTGCCACTCCTCCTGCTCTATGGATTCACCTCAGCCTCCCACTTTAACATATACAGTGTGGGCATTTATCATCTGATGACGTGTTCAAAAGCAGTTGGTAAATCAGCTAAATCAGCCCATTCTCGAAGTATCTAGAATCATATATGTTTTCAAAATAGGTGGTAGTGATGAGGGACGTATTGGAGTATACAGTCATGACAAAATGTTTGACTTGCAAAATTTGAAAATTTCTGTTGAAGGTAGCTCTTTTTTCTGGGAAACGTCTGATATGCGGCCCGGAAAGTTTGTCTTTCACCCACATAATATAAGCCGACCTCCATGCCAAAAAAAGAAGTCTGCACTAACCTAGGAGCAAATTTAGGATTGTGAAATAGAGGGGGGGGGAGGGGTTATTCCTGAACTCTTGGAGGAAAGGTGATATCTACATTTAAGGTTATCCCAGTGATAGAGGGAGTGCTTTATAGTGTTAGAGGACAGTGAGGATCAGCCTTATCCAACCACATACGAGAATTGAAGCTGATAGGGGAGCTTATAGCATTCTCATGTCAACCCAGTCTCTTGTGTTGCTGTTAGAATTCCAAAGAAGCAGCTTGGCCAGCTGAGATGCCTGCAGATATTTTAACAGTTTTGGAGCAGCCAAGCCTCTACAGTAGTGGGCCTCTGGAGAAATTGGGCCCCAATCCTAGGCCTCCTACCTCCGCACAAATCTTGTTATGCTTGCTTGAATAACCTTTAGGTTGAAGTTCGCCACTGGGTTCGGGAGTGAACAAAACAGGTACATTAGTCTGGGCAGCAGATTCATTTTGACCAAAGGTATTCTGCTAATCCAGAAAATACAATACCCCTTCCATAACTTGGTCTTTAAGAGTCTCATGAGTCTAGGATAATTTTCAATTTATAGGGAGTCGAATGATTTTGTTAGATTGATCCCCAGATAGGGAAGGAAGTTTTTCTTCCATGAGAATTTGAAATGAATGTTAAGAAGTTTGACCAGGCTCTTCAAAAGATTGATGTTTAGGGCCAGTGATTTTTGATGGTTGATTTTAAAACCAGACAGCGATACAATTTGACAAAAAGAATAGAGGCTGGGGCGCTCCCTTGTTTCTTAGGCTTGTGATGTTGCCTGTTTTGTAATGTGTAACCAAAAAAAAGGGTAGTGTATACTTGCCCTTGTTGTTTTCTGCAGCTGGACCTGTAGAGAAGATAAAGCCCTGAACCTGACGAAGCATCACTGCGAAACGCGTAGTTCCCTGCCGGAGCCCATTGCCTGAAGGACCCAGCCAGCCTGCTGACATCCGGTAAGCCCTCCTCTTCCGGTCCCGCCATCGGACGCGAGCACGGGAGGTATACTGGTCGGAGGAGTGTGAACGGACGATCGGGCTGAAGCTGGGCTGCTGCCCAAGCTGTATCGTAAGTGTTATTTCTGTTTGCTGTTCTTTGCACTTAATAAATTCCATTTTTACTTACTCACCGTGTCTGGCCCTTTTTCATTCCAAATTGGGCACCCGGGAGATAAGTCACTTACATACTGCCTCCATTGGGAGGGGGAGGAAGCTATATTGCTTCTGGCAGCACTTATATAAAGTAAGACTGCCCATTATACTCTGCTAATCAGCACTACCACCCCTGTCAGACAGCAGGGTATACAGAAACCTGCTAATCACCCGCTCTTACCCCCCCTTTTATATATCACCAT
>WSYH01003675.1:16798-63609 GCA_036426205.1 Ascaphus truei
CCCCAACATTAGATCAGTCCTAAAATAACAGATCCCCATTTTTAACTTATGGAAAAGTTTTTATTCTAGCTATTATTCAAGCATTTTATTTAATTTTATTTTATTTTATTAAATATTTTATAATATTTCAGGTAACACATTTTATTACTGCATAATGTACTGTTTGCCTATCTAAACACTAATCACGTGTTCCTATCCTCTCATTTCATCCTGTGAGCAAAATCCCGTGCGCTGACCAACCCACCATCTCCACAGCGATACAATTTGGTCAAGAGTCTGAAACAGATCGGGAAGGAGGTAAGAGACCTTGAAACGGTTAATAGAACATCGTCCGTGAACAGGGACATTTTGTAATCAGTGTTCCCAATGGGATGAACATACAAAAATACAGTTATCGTCTCAGTACCAAAAACAAACAATCAATATAAGGCTCCAGGTGCGTAGGGATAAAGCAAAAACACAAATGGCGAACAGAATCACCCGGTCCCTATTGGCACGCACTCATGATGCACAAGTATAATTAACAAGGATGCATATCCATAATTTCAACCAAAATTCCCACTACCCCAATGAGGGTAATCAACAATAACAGTCTGTATAAAAACAGAAAATAACCTCTATGATTAAATCTCAATACTTTTCAGATTCCAACAATTCCCACACATTTCCCATCAAGACATTCATAACTGTCTCACAAGTGGGGTTATTTACTTGATAACATGAGTGTCTAAGAAACAGTATGTTGGTGAGACACACAGGCCCTCAAAGTTAGAGTCTTGGAACATCTTGGCTCGGTCCGCAATGGACGGGATACACCCGTAGCGCGTCATGTAAATGATATACATGGGGGCAAGATAGGTGTCTTATCATTATTGGAATTGAACACGTACCCTGGGGTCCCCGCAAGGGTGAATGGGATCATAAATTATTGCAACATGAATGTAGGTGGATACACTGAATACGAAGCACCATCAGGCTTGAATGAGGGCTTAATTTATCATCATTCATCTAGGATGTACTGTTGTTCACCTGTCCATCGTTGATGTGTTGTTTGGGGTAGAGGGATGTGGTATACAGTTTAATTTAAACTTAGAGATCCGTTTTGACCCCTTTGGGGGGGTCGCGCAGGCCAGTACAGTCCTACGTTACTGATTTACGACTTCCATCTACATTCCCCCCATCCTCTGATCACCAATGATTGCAGTACATTCCTACAATAATCAGATGTGTTGCCCGTTATGTCAAACAATATCATTACTAGGAATCTTGTCTCTCCCTACACCGAGTTACATCATACTGCGAGTTAGGTTTATTTTTCATATATACCTCTTTAAGTTTGTTTTGTCTGTTTGTATCTGTTTTGGTTTACTTACCTATTAAGGGATAGATTGTGTTACTAATACACAGTGTACCAATTGTATCAGACCATTATTGTGATTTACAGACAATACAAAAACAGACAATTAACACAAATGTCCTGGCGCACTATCTGGTATGACCTGACAGTAATGAAGTCCAATTGTCCTTGATGACAGGGATATTATATCCGAAATCCAATCGCACTGGAGGTCCTTAAGGTAATTGAATCAAATCTGTGATGATATAAAAAGACAGAACAACCATTCGCAGTACTTCTAGTCAAACATCAACTCCCCCACCGTTGCCAGACTTACTTAAAAATAGATAATAAAAGGCCCAGAAGGTATCTTTCACTTCTTTCCCCGTTGCCTGTTCTCAGCTTTGTTGCCAGGCGAAATGCCTCCTCCACTCAGATGGAAGCTCTCACCAGCACAATACGGAAAGTAAGGAAATAGGGCCAATGGTATGATACCGTAACAAATTTAATGCAATAAAACTACAAGACTATAAAACAGTGCACTCACATGTCCATAGTCCCTATGTTGTGATACAGTGTTCGTCCGCTTGCGTGGCAGGATGCCGGGATGCTGAGATGGAGGTGAGATTCGGCTTGTTTCCCCGCTTCGTGGCCGCGACTCAGAGCGCTGTCTCCCTCTGGTGACGTCACTGCCCAAGCTCCCCTTCTCCTCCGCGCATGCGTGAACGTGAACGTCGTATCACTGCTACAGAGACTCCACCCTACGAGCGTTTCGTGACTGCTGACGTCACTTCTTCAGGGGTAATGGAGTATCCGAGTCAGTAGGTGCTATTTAAACCCATTGAATTATGAACACAAGGCTCCCCTTGGATAATTACCGAACTGGAAACCCCTGCTTGTTGTCTTGCACATATAATCAATGCACAATCAATGTGATCCTTAATACATGTACATAAAATAATAAAAGATAATAAAAACCGCATTTTACACAAAACTAACACAGCAAAAGACAAATAGATATTGTGCATGCTACTTAAAAAGAATGATCTGGAGGGAGTGTGCTTGACCTATGCTATAGATGAAGATACCCACTAATATATCTATACGTGAATTCAGAGGAAAAGAGTTTGAGGATTCACTGGCAGGTGCCCAAACAATGTTGAATTGATCTATCCATCTTTTATAATGAAGCCAGATCGAACTCTATATTGAGACCTCTTGGGGTCAGGTTTTGAGGGTATATATCCAGAAGCTTTCGCGTCTGGATATCAAATTATTTTATCTCCACCTCTCCAATTTTGTTTTGGGCATTCAATTCCTTTACAGATTAATCCTGCTGGATTCTGATCGTGTTTTATTGAAGTGGTTGGAGACACTATGTGTCTCCAGACCCCTTCTAATATTGTATACATGTTCTGCAAAGCGTCGCTTAAGTGGTCTACCGTTCGCCCTACATATTGTAGCCCACACGGGCAACTCTAACAGATAGACCACGAAAGGACTCCTGCAAGTTATGAAAGACCTAATCGGGAATGATATACCTGTTACATTTGATTTAAAGTCTTTACATTTTAGACCATATCTGCAGTATACATTTGTTACATAAGAAGTATCCATTAAGTTCTTTTAACCGTGTGTATTAGTGTCTTTAATTGATTAAATGGACAGCTTGGTGAGAGTTTTAATTTGAGGTTGTCAGCCTTTTTAAAAACTATCTGTGGATGCTGGGGTAATATACTTTTTAGGTTACATCACCATGTAAGATACTCCAATGCTTATTATTATTGTTGTGATTTGTCTGCCATGCCATATATTTGTAATGAAAGGAATAAACTCAACCCCATCTGTTTTGTTTTTTAACTTTTATTATCCATTTTAATTAATTCCTCTCTATTTGTATTTTTGGCTGTCTAGTGCCTTTATTACCTTATTATGGCTATATTCCCTCTCAAAAACTTATTTTTTAGTTCATTAGCCTGTGTGTTGAATGTTGTTACCTGTGAGCAATTGCGTTTCGTTTTAGAAACTGGCCCTTGGGAATGTTATTTATCCATCTGGATTATGGTTACTTGATGCTAAAAGTAAGTGTTTGCATCTACTTTTTTTATAAAAAGTCTTAGTTCAATTGATCCGTTTTCAATGAATAAGGTTAAGTCTAGAAAGTCAATGGTGAGTGGATTGTGTTAAAAGTAAACTTTAAATTAGTTTGTTGTTGTTAAGATACTGTTGGAATTTACCCAAATCTACTTCATTTCCACCCCAGATACATAGCACATATCGATATAACGCCTCCATAACCAGGTCCGCCCCGAATGGGCTGCTGGAATGGATGTAATCTTCCTCCCACATGCCCATAAATATGTTGGCATAGCTGGGGGCGAACCTGGTACCCATGGCAGTGCCACATATCTGAGGTAGAGTAGAAGTTGTCATAGTTGAAGAAATTATGGGTGAGGATAATATATCCCTTCTATTATAAATTCTTTGAATCCCGATTCGAGAACTATCATCGGTGGTCTAATACTCTCCTGATTGCCTCTATGCCTAAGTCATGGTTAATGACGGTATATAGGGAGGTCACGTCGCACGTGACCCATACATAATTATCCCCACTTAAGATCAAACTATATTTAAAACATGGGTGGTATCTCGAAGATACGATGGTTTGAGAGACATACTTTGCAATGTAGAATCAATGAACTGGGACAAATTCGAGGTCAGCGATTTGATCCCAGAAATTATTGGGCGACCAGGGGGTTCCAAAGATCCTTATGGATCTTGGTATGAAATAGAAGATTGGAATCCTTGGCTGCTCTATATCCAAGAACTCCAATTCTCCCTTTGTGATGATACCCTCAGCAAATCCCTTTTCTAAATAATTATTAGGGCTAGCTAAACTCAGCCGATGGATTACATGGAGTTTTTGGTATGTTGTGAGATCATTAAAGATTCTCATGGACTCTGTTTTATAATAAGCTGAGTCCATGATTACGATACCAAACCCCTTGTCGCGCTGCTTTAATTACAATTTGAGTATTGCTCTAAACTCTTGACAGCATCTATCTCTAATTGACTCAAGTTATGTTTATAAACTTAAAACTCGTGGTTGCCTTCTCTAAGTCCTGAATGACTAGTTCAGTGAATGTCTCTCTAAAGTTACCCTTGACATGTTTGGGATAGAAGACAGAAGGTCTTTTAAATTATTTGGCGGACTCGCCGGAATGGTGCTTGGATTATTATTGCCGTTGGCCTCCCTGCTAACAGCATCTTTTAGAAAATATTTTTTTAGCGTTAGACGTCCACAAATTTTTGTGTATCTTATATAGATCAAACATGTTAGGTCTCTGCGAGGGGGCAAAATTGAGCCCCTTCGAAAGGACCTTCTCCTCAACATCAGAGATTTTATGGCTACTGATGTTAAAAAACATTGCTAACCTCACGGTGGCTCGCTTGGTCGATTTTTTTTCTTTTCCTCAGGAAGCTATATTGCTTCTGGCAGCACTTATATAAAGTAAGACTGCCTATAATACTCTGCTAATCAGCACTACCACCCCTGTCAGACAGCAGGATATACAGAAACCTGCTAATCACCCGCTCTTACCCCCCCCTTTTATATATCACCATCCCCACATTAGATCAGTCCTAAAATAACAGATCCCCATTTTTAACTTATGGAAAAGTTTTTACTAAAATAACAGATCCCCATTTTTAACTTATGGAAAAGTTTTTATTCTAGCTATCTATTCAAGCATTTTATTTAATTTTATTTTATTTTATTAAATATTTTATTAAATATTTCAGGTAACAACATTTTATTACTGCATAATGTACTGTTTGCCTATCTAAACACTAATCACGTGTTCCTTATCCTCTCATTTCATCCTGTGAGCAAAATCCCGTGCGCTGACCAACCCACCATCTCCACTACATATATATATATATATTTATATATATATATATATATTAAGCTGCATGCTTTTAGTGGCAGGTAAGTCAGTAGATGAAGATGTGTTGAGAATTAACTCAAGCGGAAAAAAATAAATGATTTTTGCTGAAGCAGGGTTGAGTTAAGCTAGCAAGCGTGAGTGTAAATCTTGCCCCATCGGGTTCAATGGAAGGATTGCTGCTGTAAAAGCTAATGCTTTTGCTGAAGTGAGTGACTTTGCAGCTAGCAAGTGTCTGTGAGGTAAAGTTGCCCTGTTGTAAGAAAGATAAAACGGAATTGAAAATGAATTTTGGCCATGATGTTCCCTAAGAATAACCCGAAGTTCAAATATTGTAACAAGCAAAGAACACCTATCGTGGTTGTGCAAGTCTGCCTCGGTTGGGTGTGAAAAAAAACAAGGTTTTTAAATGGCGCGCGTCATTTGTCAGTTTTGCATTACATAACCATACCAAAAACGTGGTTCCCTTCGGCCATATGATGATTATGATGACGACGCATATGTGCCCCCGAAGAAGAGAGACGAACCCAGCAGATGGAAGATCTGCAAAAGTGTCCATTTGTGTCCCAGTACCAACTGATGTTCTGGAGCTAATTAAAACAAGAGAAGAAAGAAAAAGAAAAATATTTCCAATTCACGAGGAAGTTGACCGAAACACACTTGACCTGCGATATACAGGAAACAGGCCAGCAGCACCGCGATGTGCTGCCGACGGAGTGATGGGGCAGAATTGTCCAAAAAGGAACCGTGGCCAAGGAAAAAGGAGGAGCAAAGGGAAAGCTGAATCTGATCCGTGAGAAACGGGGGGCCTAATTTCTGCACTCCAAACTGCCCACCGTGATTTGATGGTCTTGCAGAAGCAACTGAATAGGGAGCGAGAAGCTAATGCAGAGGGACAGAGGTTGTATACTCCCCAGCTCTATAACAAGAGTATGCGGCTTTTTAGACAGAAAAACAGGAGCACTTCTTGCGAGTGAGTGTTGGAGGAGCGGACACAAGCTTGAATAGGCCAACACCGCAATTGCTAACTGGAATCAGAGAAACAAGTCCTGACCTGAAGCACTGTGCTATCAGATGTCCAGAGAGATGTGCAAAACTCATCAAAGACTAGAAGTTTCTCACAAGAGATCTACGCGCTCAAAAACAGAGCTTGAAACCTCACGCCAGGAGTGCACGTTCTAACTACGAGACTGGTTAACTTGAAAGAAGCCAATGAGACGGTTCCTAAATGGATACAGTAGACGGTGAAAATTGAGCATATAAACCTGAAAGAAAAGTTGTAACCTGACTGGTTCCAAGTCAGTGATGGGACTGAGAACTCAGCTCACAAGCACAGAGCCAAAAGTTGATAGGCGTCATTGGCGTCAGGAACATTAGAGGTGCGGACGCATGGCAGAATGCAGAGAGGGTGCAACGTGTCTCCCTGGAGCGCACACACAAGCAGCGCACCTATGGCCAGCCGCTGCAAGAGCTACATGCAAGTCTGCAATCGGCCAAGAGAAGAGCAAGGCTACAGAACGGCTGAGTACCCAGTATTGGCCCCGCAGAACATCATGAGGAAGCTGAGCCACGCTGTATTCCAAAGGCATCGCTGGGGGGGAGCTGGGTGGGAAAGCCAGTGTATTATGTGTGATAGGGAGTGCGAAAAGGTCAAAGACTGGAGCAAGAGCGGAAAGCGAAGAGGCAACTCCCATCTCCATGAGGTCAGTATGCAACGGCAAAGAAAGAAGCCTGGAGCAAAGCACACGGCGATACTGGCGACAGAACTGCAGAGCTCAAAAAGATGGAGAGCGTTTGATGCAAACCCATAGTAAGCACGGGAGTAGGGAAGGGCCCTAGAGGGGACTGGCAGCATCCAGATTGAAGAGCTGCAATATGCCGTATGGCTTGAGCACGAGATGGCAGCGCCGCCAAGGAAACGGAGGTGTATCCGTCCATCCAGGTTGCCTGGCCCTGATGTTTGCACCATGACCGGGATGCTGATTTCCACAAGCGGACTGGCACTCACGAACCAATGAGAGTAGCACGGCTAAAGTGGAGCTGAACAAGTCCGGGAGGAGCAACCAGCAACTGCAGTCCAAATAAAAAAAGAGTAGACAGTTTAAGCCTTGCCGTTGAGTCTGCTAGAGACTATAATCGCGATCAATTCTAACGAAGATGATGACTAGCGACGCCGACTGAGTGAAAGAAGAAAGCAAAGGACTGCTCACGACCTGAGGAAGGACCTGGATGTCTGATGTCGGGCCACAAGATCGGAGGAGAAGAAACAAAGTGTGACCTTGGTCAAGGAGATTGATGACTCTGAGATACTGAGTCGGGACCTTACATTGGACTCTACGGCGACCACGGAGTTTCTAATGAAGCGGGAGGAAAAGTTGCAACCCCAAAGACGTTTGGGTTTCGGAAGCAGTCAAGAAAAGGTGGCAAAAAAATAGAAAATAAGAAAACAAGGGAGGCACTCCAGGAAGCAGAAGACCCCGTGATACCGTGTGCATAACTACAGTCTACTTTCCACAAGGCACGTGAATGCGACAGGCCAAATTGCGATGCACTAGCACAGTAAGAGTCCAATCAAAAAACACAGTGCCCAGGGGACACAAGTGGAATTCCTTGCCATGAGGTCAAAGCCATTGTGAAGAGAGCCACGAATGAGACGGAAGTGTGCTGCCTGACATAAGGGGGATAAGACCACGACGATGGTCCAGCACAAATTCCCAACAGATAGTTACAAGATTCAAGACAGAAAGGCCCCAAGCTATAGTGCTGCCGAATAAAGAGATGTGCATGGGGTGACGTCGGTTAAAGGAAGCCCGACAGTTGAAGTCGAAAGATGAAATGGTGTGGGACCACACACTGAAGGTACATTGAGGAGAAAGGTCCAAAAGAAAGGCCAAACATGTCACTGTGAGTGTATGTAGCAATGCTGACCGGGTCAATGCTGCTTCTACAGATATGGAGACTCGAGCCACCAAAGGACAAGGCACACAATGCATCTCGGATTTACAGATTCAAGACACAGGTAGCGTGGGATATACAGCGCCGATGCCGCGAAATCAAGTGAAATTACGTTAAAGTATTGCAGATTAAAGTGCAGCTTAACGTAAGCCAAACAAGCTTGGAGGACTCCATAGTTTAACAAGATTTCAATCTTGGCATCTGAATAAAGGAGATAGTGAGGTTACCAGTCCTCGGCCAGATGGTCCTGTAATTACCCAAAAAAAAATGCCTAAATTGGAAGGCAAAAAAAAAAAAGAGGGAGGGAAGGGCCGACGTCAGACATTGCGACAAAGATGCTGGCACGGGAATGGTGCACGGGCCGCTCCACAGGACTGTTTCGCTGGGGAGATGGAATGTTGCAGATCACTGACCTGATCAGTAGGACTGTACCAGTGCAATGGAGAGCTGCTGCAGCCAGATCCTGAGTTGTTCATCTCCTCAACGCAAAGAGCACACCTGCAGCCTAATTAAAAGGGGCTGAAACTATCAGTGAACAAGTGCTTTTAAAAAGAAGGAAGTTGCTCACACAAGTATGCTTGTGTTTTCCACAGGGGTGGAGGAGAATCTCTCCTGGCTGGTGAAGCCGTTGCTGTTGCTCTGGTCCCGAATGTCCGAGAGGCTAAGTGCTGGGACAGCTGGACCCCAACCCAGGATAAAGTCAAGATCGCGCGAGGACTGGACAAGCCTGCTCTCCGCGTAAAGTGTTTTGTTTGCTGTTTGGAGCTGAAACAGATAAGACTTTATTTTATTTGCTATTATCGTTTGTGTACAAATGTTTTTGGGCTTTGGAACCAGATGATGGCTGTCCTGTAGTAAGGCTCAAGAGTAGTTAGTGTCCCTAAGGGACTGGCTTTAATTTTGCAAGAAAGTGATTTCTTAAAGGACAGCTGCACCCGTACTTAATTTGGTGTGGCTAATCAAACCACTGTGGTTTAAGTTTCCCATCGTGTCAAGCTTCTAGTGACCCCGCCGTGACGGCCTGTCCTGCACCTATGTATTCAGGACATTGACTTGTATTGGTGAAAACGTCCCAAAGGTCACGACTACTATGTCTTGACCCCTAAATCACGCCTCTAATCAAAGTAACGCCCAAGACACACCTAAGGATACGCCTATGAACGCCTAGTGTACGGCCCTGCCAACCAATATCTTTTTTTTTTTTGTGTATAAAACGTCATTTACCCTATGACTATAAATTGAGACAAGGATTTGAAAACCTGCGCAGTGCTTACGTTTCATTTCGTCGTCTACCAGGCCTAAAAGTCATCAAAAATCGAAGATAACACCGTGGCCAGCGCTGTGAAAGCTCCTGGGAAGGCTGCTGCAACGGTCATGATTGTATCCGTCACAAGGCTTCAGTTTTCATCTGGAGAGAATACGGTTCCTTTTGGTTCTGAAGCCTGGGGGAAAAATACGGATTTTCTGTCACGGGCATAGAACAAATGCTATCCGGCCACCATTGCCAGAGCCCAGACTTGTGGGTAGCTGGTAACCACGGGGGGGCTGATATGGCGAGGAGGCAGAGGTGCCAGTTGGCGCATGCCCCTTTGCAGAATAAAAAAGGTGCCCCCCGGCTTTACATACCACAAATCGGTGATTGGCTGGCAGGGAAATTCACAACGCTGATGGCTGTAGAGTTGTGATGGGATGCTGAAAAAAAAAAAACACCTCTAAGAAACCCTTGCAGCCAATCATGAGCGCAGATTCCAATGCCAAAACCACCAGCGGCAGAATTCAAAATCTCTGTGCTGATAGACGCGAGCCGGCTTTTAAGATTTTGATGAGAAAGTTTTTAAGTCGGCTTTTTGAGAACGTAGCGGTCGTCGCGGTTGCATGCATTGCCGAAAATCATATCCCAGGATTTCGTGAGTACCTCCCGGTCATGTAAAGGGGCTCCTACAGGTCATTTTGTGATTTCGTTTAAAGGAAAAGTTATTCGTTTAGCACCTTTCCAGTAGTTGTGGTCACCAATGCAAATTGTGTTCATTGTGGTATGTCTTTTCCTGTAACTAAATTACAATTTATTTTACCGCTTGCCTTTGCCCAATATATGATCCCGGTTATAAAAGGTGTTGATAACCTGGTCCCCGTGACAGGCACATAAGTATAACCTGGGATTAACTGTCTCCACCACCCTTTGGAAGAACATTCACCCTAATATAAACAATACTATAAAGGTCAGTAATATACTGGACCGGATCTGACTTACGCACAAGTTCCCCCTCATAATCCGTCTCTGGTGACGAACAGCACGCTGCGCCCATACTCCCAATTTCCCACCCGAATCAAAACGACGCTGTCGGCCTACCTTGCCCACTTTTCATATAAATAGCTAACCCTATCTTTCCTGAAATGCATGGTCGCCTCCCGTTTGACTTCATATTAGTCTAAAATGGCTCGGGCATAGAGGACTGGACCCGGCCCCGCCGCCATGCCCGGACACACCTGCACTCGTGTGTGCACAGGAGTCGTTCTGCCAGCCGAGGATACAACTCAGATCGGGCCTTCGGACCGGCCCTGTGACATCGCGGGTGTATGCTTTCCCGCAGCGCGCCATTCCCCTACAGGATTGGACCTAGACTCCCCCCACATCCACTCTTCCGTGACTCAACAGAGGAAGTTCCTGTGCACACACACACCCCGCCTGCATTACCAGGAAAATGCAAGGGGTATTAATACTACAACATACTACTTCAACACCCTGCATACACCTACGCTCCTGCCTATCAGTACACAGTCATCCACGAAGTATTCATTGGCTCACAACTGGAGGGACTCTCCCATTGGTAACTGTTCCTTATATGCTTAGCCAGCCCTGATGCAACTGGCTGACATAATTTGTTTGTGTACGTGTCGCTTGCCTCAAGTCTTCTGCTGCCCTGCTGTTTGCCTGTCATTCTGTCTGCTCTCCTTGTACCGTTTGACACACGTTGTAACCTGGACCTCTGCCTTCTGGACCCATGACCCAGCTATGCCAACGACCATTTCTGACCTCTCTACCTCTGGACTCCAGGCTACGACACAACGACCATCTGCTTCCTCCAACTAGACCACGTGAGTATCATGGACCATTCTGCCAGCTACATGACCTTCCCTCTGCACTCGCGATGCGGTTGTACTCGTTTGTAGTGTCAGTGTGTACCAATATCCCCACCTCAGCCTGCGCCCCATCACGTTTGTGGTGGAGCACTCGTTACAGTGCCCACTCATCCTGGTAAGCTCTGGCTGACCGCATTATGGCTTCTGTGAAGGTAGGGTAGGTCATACCCTTCATTGCCTACATTCTGGACCAAAAAACTCTATCACGCGGCTCTCGCTTGGTCATATTGGCCCATACGCTCGTGAACCTGGCAATACCCAGTAGATGGTCCCTCCCACAGAGAAAGAAAAAATACCTGCCTCAATCTTTGTGCAGCGCTTCTATAACTCTCAGCAGCTCCTGCTCAGGAGTTGTACCTACCCTCCTCCCACCAGTGGTCTACCTGCGGGGCCTCTCTCTAGTACAAACAGGGGTCCTGTGCAGTGTGGTAACATAACCTCTAAACAGTGGATTCCACAATTCAGTGTGTCATTCCCTTCAGATATTACGACCATACATTTTGGGGTGGTAACACAATGGGAGAAGGGGCCACGACATTACAGGGGACACAGGTCGCAGTTGTACCATGTTCAGAGTCCTCGGAGACCAAGTTCAGGGCTGCGGTAACTGGCAGATGTGCAGAATGGAACGGGACTATCATTCAATGTCTCGTTCTTGCATACAGTGTCCCTCCCTAGCGAAGCAGGACAGTGTCCCCGAGTCCCACCGGGTTGAAAACTGATAGGTTCACTGTATTATTGGATTTAACTGTCCTCGCCTTGAGCGGCAACAGTCACAGCCGAAGGCTTGGCAAGGCCCCCCACTTTCGTGCTCCTGCTTCTGCGCCCTGCACTGCAGCAAAACAGATCCTCCGTGGCGGGGTACTCACCAGGGCAGCTGGGGCAGTCGTGGGATCACAACCGCCCGGAGAGTCGTCTTAGGACCTCCTTGGTGGCAGTGCTGGGGAAGTCACAGGGATCCAAGGAGAAGAGAGAGTAGTATCGGCTGGTACCACTAGCGAAGATCCCTCCGTGCTGATCACCTATCCTGGTTGCTATGCCGAGGCAGCTATATAGGCCTGGCTCGACTCAGGGCTCTCCTCCCCTCACAGATATCTCTGTACCACAACGATGACTGGTGCATTCCTTCAGGGACACCAACCAGTTTGAGTCGGCATCCATAATCAATACTCCCTAGATGGATGTGGGTGGGTTTCGAGACAGACGATAAGGCTTTCCTTTGGTTAGCGGTTGAAGGCTTGTCCGGCTTCCTCGGGGCAGACGCACCCGCACCGTCCTTCCGATGTCTTGTGGATCCAGCAGTGTACGTACTACCTCCTTCTCAGAGCCAAGCCCCAGGGATGTGGTGTGTGCATAACTGGATCGTGCCTATCGGCATGGCTCGCCTCCTCCAGTGCAGATCGGAGCAGGAACCAGTGGGAAGAAGGAAGGGACTTCGCACATCGTGCCATGTGTGGACCCAGGTAGCCGTCCATGTTATTTCTCACTCTGACGGGCTGGAGAGATGCTTCCATCGGCTCCAGAAGTCCATACTCCTTGAGCCAGCACCCCCATATGAATCGACCGGGGCTGGCCAAATCACGGATCAGGGTCAGGTAGTCTGGTCAGGGTATCCTGCTGCCTGCTGCTGATTAGGCTGACAACCTGCTGCCTGTCCTTAACCGGAATCTAGTGACTTTGATTGAAGTCTACCGGAGGAGGGTACTTGTAGACACCCAGGACTGTACTCTGCGCATGCCCAAAGGAGACCCAAATCCACTCCCGCTTACTCACGGAGGAAGAGTGAGTCCCAACAGTGTATACGCCCGATCCAGCCCTGAAGCAGGACTATACTGGTTGTTACCCCAGAGAGGAAGGAGCATTCGCGAGAGAAACTGACAGCCAACAGCTGCATCAGACAGCATCCACCCAACAGGCAATATCTCTGTCCTTTTATACACCACTATCAGTTAATTTCTTGAACTGATCATATGTATAAGCAATTCTACTTTATATAGTAACTACATTTAATCTATGTGGTTGTTTAGTTTGTGTCCTAGCACTAGTGTATTTTATGTGCAATTTTCATGTTTATATGGTCTTCATGGGTTAATATAAAGTTGAATGTACTTGTTGCTGCGCCTCCACTTAATTTGTAACGCCTGTATGCCCGCAGACCTGGCCAGTCCCCTAACTGAGGTGGGTAAGGGTAAACATGCACCCACAGCAGTGAGGGCGTGCCCGGAGTGTGGTAACGTTTGCGTTGCGGCCTGGTGAGTACGGGTTACGTCCTTAACTGTGAGTCGGGTGCCAGGCGGAGGGTTAATGTCCAAAAGCACAGAGTTCAGGGGCAGGAGAGTAGCAGGTAGTGATGTCCAAAGCCAGGGTTTCAGGGAGCAGAGAGAAGGCAGCGTAGTCAAGTCCAAAGCAGAGTCCAGTGTCGATAACCAAAGGATCCAAACAGGGCAGGGACGGAACCATAGCTGAAAACAGAAAGGGAGCTAGGCATAGACCACTGCACACACAGGAGCTACGAAAGCTATGCAGAGCAAGGACGAAAGGACAGAGTGGGGTAAAGGAAGGAGGGCCAATAGAGTGAGGGGTAGAGCAGAGGTTTGTCTGGGTATTTGCAGGGATGGGTCGCGAGAGCAGGGGAAGAGACAGGGAGGTAATCCAGGCAATTGCTGCAACCGACGGGGGTGGAGCCAGGGCATGGGGATGGCTGGTAACTAGATCGGGTGCGCGCGCCCTTCTGTAAGGTTGTTATGCGCACGCACCAACCGTGTGCCTGGGCGTGTGGCGTGCATCGCGGAGGAAGGCCGGCATGAGCGAAGGCGAGAGCCGAGCCCAAGGGAAGGAGGAGCGTGGGGCCAGGTACAGTAAGGGTTGGGGTGAAGGAGGCACGCCAGGGGAGCGTGTCCCTCGATACGTCACAAGCGATCGGAGATGCGCGTTCAGTGAGGCAGCCGCGCACGTGCCCGATCGTGTGGCTGGGCGTGCGGACAGTGCCGCGGAGGAATGGCTCGGAGAGGAGAGAGAGTGGGGAAGTGGGAACCGGGTTAGCTAGCCGCAGTGGGACCTGAGGTGACAGGGACACGCTGAGAGAGCGCGAGTCCCAAGATCCGTTACAAATTTCTTTTTCTTTGCTTGAGGGTTATCTATAAGAGGAGTGGGTATCCTGTTGTGTGGGCAGGCAGTAGTATACACCTACAGGATTTCTTTCACCCAATTTTTTTGGTGGATTTTCATATATTCATCTTTCATTGGACTTTATATATTGGGACGTTTCATAATAGAATCATGCATGACACATGAGGTAAACTAGTGTGAGCCGTTTTTTAGGATTGCATCAAGTATCAGTGATTATTTATTATGTTTTTTTTTATTTATCATTTGCACATTAGGATTGTAAGCAACTGTATTGTCTAATATCCTCATCATCATTATTCATTGTGTTTATGCACTCTGGAGGATCCCTCCTTTGCTACAACCCCCTCCCTGGTATACGGTTTGAGTAGTCTGTGTGTATTAGCGCACCCATCTTGCACTCAGGTGTTTTCACCAGTGCAATTTCTTTTCATACTTATTGGTTGAAAGAAGTAAAATATTGGAATATGTGATTTCACATGCTTCTAATAACCAGCAGGGGGAGTGTTGGACTAAGAATGTGTGTTACTTGTACAGTATTGTTTAGACTTACTTAACAGGTCAGAGTCCCTTAGAACCAAATTGCATATAGAGGGTGTTAACTGAATACATGTAGATAACGGACATATTTAAAAAAGAACTGGACCTGTGTAATGTTTTTGAACTTGTAACCTATCCATTGTAACAATACTTGGGGAGTTCTTACAATCTTTAATCTTTTGAAGTAGAAACTTCTTTGTGGCACCTACTGCGTTTTCATGGTTGAGGTTTGATTAGTTGCAACAAAAACGTGTGACGGAAGTGACGTCATGACATAGAAAGGGTCGCAGGCCTCGGCGCATGCTCAGAAATACTGGGCCAGCGCACATGCACATACCTCAACGTTCCAGGCCACATGGAGGTTGAAGGCAGCACATACGCAGAAGAGGAGGCAGAAGCCGAATTGTCCCACGCATACGCAATACTGCCCTTCACGACTGCCGCCTCAGCATGCAGTGCAGGGCATGCGCAGCAGCCGCCGGCTTGGCACACATGCGCGGCAGACGCCGGCTCAGCTCGCATGAATAGCAGATGCAGGCTCAGCGCGTATGCGCAGCAGCCACCCCTGCCACAGTTGGGGACAGAGACCACACATGCACATGAGACCACCACACGCACACTGAGACAGACACACACGAGACACACACACAGCACAGAGACACACACAGACACACACACAAGCACTGAGACACACACACAGAGAGGCACACACACAAAGAATTCACAGTTAGTATAAATATAAAAGTGCAATAGCTAAACAAGGGGGTGTTGCCGAGCAAGCGCGTTCTAAGTCGAACTCTTTGTGTTTTATCACTGAAATTTGTTTTCATTTTAATTAAAAACATAACCATCACAAATACAATTTCTGTGACAAAACAGTGACAAAGACTGATAAGTTTCACTAAAATGCACATGCTCGGCACACACAAACTTTTTTAGTTTTTTTAGTTTTCAACTTTATTTATCAAGTTTTTATGAGGGTACAAAGATAAGAAGATAAAAAGGGAGCAATCAACAGTAAAGGAAGGGAGCTGCAGATATACATGTCTGACCTCCTCATAACGTATATAGAAACAGGCTAAACATTTACCGATTGAAAATAAGAATAATAACCGAAAAGTCCTCCCTCCCTAATGGCTTGAAACCCACCCGTGCTTAGGCAATCCCTCAACAGCCTGCCCTACCCTCCCTTGTCAGCCGAGGCTCTCAGATTTGGGTAAACCTAGGAGTTTATCTCTCAAGTAGGCTGTTATTTTCTCCATGTGAGTAGGTGACAGACTGTTTTTTTCAATTAATTTATATCTTGTTCCAGCAGTGGCTATACAGCATCTAGCAACGAGAACTACTGTAGGTGTAACTTATATGATATTCTGGGCAGTCCTGGAGGTGGATGTCTCAGAAGAGCCAACCAGGGGTCTGGACCAGAGTGGGTGTTATCACCGAGTTAGCGAGGGCAAAGACATTCGACCTCAATGTGGCAAGCGCTCGGCAAGTTCACCAGGTGTGAAGAAAGAGCTATCCTGCCCACATCCTTGGAAACATAACGGGGAATTAGCGCTAATGATGGCATGCACGCACAGAGGTATGGTCCATCGAACAGCATCTTATAGCCATTTTCCTTGATAACTGTGCAGATCGAGCTAGTATTGCTGTTTGATTGAAGTGGTGCCACTCCTCCTGCTCTATGGATTCACCTAGCCTCACTTTAACATAAACAGTGTGGGCATTTATCATCTGATGACGTGTTCAAAAGCAGTTGGTAAATAGCTAATCAGCCCATTCTCGAAGTATCTAGAATCATATATGTTTTCAAAATAGGTGGTAGTGATGGGGACGTATTGGGGTATACAGTATGACAAAATGTTTGACTTGCAAAATTTGAAAATTTCTGTTGAAGGTAGCTCTTTTTTGGGAAAGTCTGATATGGGCCCGGAAAGTTTGTCTTTACCCACATAATATAAGCCGACCTCCATGCCAAAAAAAGAAGTCTGCACTACACTAGGAGCAAATTTAGGATGTGAAATAGAGGGGGGGGAGGGGTTATTCCTGAACTCTTGGAGGAAAGGTGATATCTACATTTAAGGTTATCCCAGTGATAGAGGGAGAGTGCTTTATAGTGTTAGAGGACAGTGAGGATCAGCCTTATCCAACCACATACGAGAATTGAAGTGATAGGGGAGCTTATAGCATTCTCATGTCAACCCAGTCTCTTGTGTTGCTGTTAGAATCCAAGAAGCAGCTTGGCCAGCTGAGATGCCTGCAGATATTTTAACAGTTTTGGAGCCGCCAAGCCTCTACAGTAGTGGGCCTCTGGAGAAATTGGGCCCCAATCCTAGGCCTCTACCTCGCACAAATCTTGTTATGCTTGCTTGAATAACCTTAGGTTGAAGTTCGCCACTGGGTTCGGGAGTGAACAAAACAGGTACATTAGTCTGGCAGCAGTCATTTTGACCAAAGGTATTCTGCTAATCCAGAAAATACAATACCCTTCCATAACTTGGTCTTTAAGAGTTCATGAGTCTAGGATAATTTTCAATTTATAGGGAGTCGAATGATTTTGTTAGATTGATCCCAGTAGGGAAGGAAGTTTTTCTTCATGAGAATTTGAAATGAATGTTAAGAAGTTTGACCAGGCTCTTCAAAAGATTGATGTTAGGGCCAGTGATTTTTGATGGTTGATTTTAAAACCAGACCGCGATACAATTTGACAAAAAGAATAGAGGCTGGGCGCTCCTTGTTTCTTAGGCTTGTGATGTTGCCTGTTTGTAATGTGTAACCAAAAAAAGGGTAGTGTATACTTGCCCTTGTTGTTTTCTGCAGCTGGACCTGTAGAGAAGATAAAGCCCTGAACCTGACGAAGCATCACTGCGAAACGCGTAGTTCCCTGCCGGAGCCCATTGCTGAAGGACCCAGCCAGCCTGCTGACATCCGGTAAGCCCTCCTCTTCCGGTCCCGCCATCGGACGCGAGCACGGGAGGTATACTGGTCGGAGGAGTGTGAACGGACGATCGGGCTGAAGCTGGGCTGCTGCCCAAGCTGTATCGTAAGTGTTATTTCTGTTTGCTGTTCTTTGCACTTATATAAATTCCATTTTTACTTACTCACCGTGTCTGGCCCTTTTTCATTCCAAATTGGGCACCCGGGAGATAAGTCACTTACATACTGCCTCCATTGGGAGGGGGGGAAGCTATATTGCTTCTGGCAGCACTTATATAAAGTAAGAATGCCTATAATACTCTGCTAATCAGCACTACCACCCTGTCAGACAGCAGGATATACAGAAACCTGCTAATCACCCGCCTTACCCCCCCCTTTTATATATCACCATCCCCACATTAGATCAGTCCTAAAATAACAGATCCCCATTTTTAACTTATGGAAAAGTTTTTATTCTAGCTATTATTCAAGCATTTTATTTAATTTTATTTTATTTTATTAAATATTTTATAATATTTCAGGTAACACATTTTATTACTGCATAATGTACTGTTGCCTATCTAAACACTAATCACGTGTTCCTATCCTCTCATTCATCCTATCCTGTGAGCAAAATCCCGTGCGCTGACCAACCCACCATCTCCACAGCGATACAATTTGGTCAAGAGTCTGAAACAGATTCGGGAAGGAGGTAAGAGACCTTGAAACGGTTAATAGAACATCGTCCGTGAACAGGGACATTTTGTAATCAGTGTTCCCAATTGGGATTGAACATACAAAAATACAGTTATCGCTCTCAGTACCAAAAACAAACAATCAAGTATAAGGCTCCAGGTGCGTAGGGATAAAGCAAAAACACAAATGGCGAACAGAATCACCCAGGTCCCTATTGGCACGCACTCATGATGCACAAGTATAATTAACAAGGATGCATATCCATTAATTTCAACCAAAATTCCCACTACCCCAATGAGGGTATATCAACAATAACAGTCTGTATAAAAACAGAAAATAACCTCTATGATTAAATCTCAATACTTTTCAGATTCCAACAATTCCCACACATTTCCCATCAAGACATTCATTAACTGTCTCACAAGTGGGGTTATTTACTTGATAACATGAGTGTCTAAGAAACAGTATGTTGGTGAGACACACAGGCCCCTCAAAGTTAGAGTCTTGGAACATCTTGGCTCGGTCCGCAATGGACGGGATACACCCGTAGCGCGTCATGTAAATGATATACATGGGGGCAAGATAGGTGTCTTATCATTTATTGGAATTGAACACGTACCCTGGGGTCCCCGCAAGGGTGAATGGGATCATAAATTATTGCAACATGAATGTAGGTGGATACACTGAATACGAAAGCACCATCAGGCTTGAATGAGGGCTTAATTTACTCATCATTCATCTAGGATGTACTGTGTTCACCTTGTCCATCGTTGATGTGTTGTTTGGGGTAGAGGGATGTGGGTATACAGTTTAATTTAAACTTAGAGATCCGTTTTGACCCCTTTGGGGCGGGTCGCGCAGGCCAGTACAGTCCTACGTTACTGATTTACGACTTCCATCTACATTCCCCCCATCCTCTGATCACCAATGATTGCAGTACATTCCTACAATAATCATGATGTGTTGCCCTGTTATGTCAAACAATATCATTACTAGGAATCTTGTCTCTCCCTACACCGAGTTACATCATACTGCGAGTTAGGTTTATTTTTCATATATACCTCTTTAAGTTTGTTTTTGTCTGTTTGTATCTGTTTTGGTTTACTTACCTATTAAGGGATAGATTGTGTTACTAATACAGCTGTTACCAATTGTATCAGACCATTATTGTGATTTACAGACAATACAAAACAGACAATTAACACAAATGTCCTTGGCGCACTATCTGGTATATGACCTGACAGTAATGAAGTCCAATTGTCCTTGATGACAGGGATATTATATCCGAAATCCAATCGCACTGGAGGTCCTTTAAGGTAATTGAATCAAATCTGTGATGATATAAAAGACAGAACAACCATTGCGCAGTACTTCTAGTCAAACATCAACTCCCCCACCGTTGCCAGCTACTTACTTAAAAATAGATAATAAAAGGCCTCAGAAGGTATCTTTCACTTCTTTCCCCGTTGCCTGTTCTCAGCTTTGTTGCCAGGCGAAATGCCTCCTCCACTCAGATGGAAGCCTCTCACCAGCACAATACCGGAAAGTAAGGAAATAGGGCCAATGGTATGATACCGTAACAAATTTAATGCAATAAAACTACAAGACTATAAAACAGTGCACTCACATGTCCATAGTCCCTATGTGTGTGATACAGTGTGCCGTCCGCTTGCGTGGCAGGATGCCGGGATGCTGCAGATGGAGGTGAGATTCGGCTTGTTTCCCCGCTTCGTGGCCGCGACTCAGAGCGCCTCGTCTCCCTCTGGTGACGTCACTGCCCAAGCTCCCCTTCTCCTCCGCGCATGCGTGAACGTGAACGTCGTATCACTGCTACAGAGACTCCACCCTACGAGCGTTTCGTGACTGCTGACGTCACTTCTTCAGGGGTAATGGAGTATCCGAGTCAGTAGGTGCTATTTAAACCCATTGAATTATGAACACAAGGCTCCCATTGGATAATTACCGAACTGGAAACCCCTGCTTGTTGTCTTGCACATATAATCAATGCACAATCAATGTGATCCTTAATACATGTACATAAAATAATAAAAGATAATAAAAACCGCATTTTACACAAAACTAACACAGCAAAAGACAAATAGATATTGTGCATGCTACTTAAAAAGAATGATTCTGGAGGAGGTTGCTTGACCTATGCTATAGATGAAGATACCCACTAATATATCTATACGTGAATTCAGAGGAAAAGAGTTTGAGGATTCACTGGCAGGTGCCCAAACAATGTTGAATTGATCTATCCATCTTTTATAAATGAAGCCAGATCGAACTCTATATTGAGACCTCTTGGGGTCAGGGTTTTGAGGGTATATATCCAGAAGCTTTCGCGTCTGGATATCAAATTTATTTTATCTCCACCTCTCCAATTTTGTTTTGGGCATTCAATTCCTTTACAGATTAATCCTGCTGGATTCTGATCGTGTTTTAATTTGAAGTGGTTGGAGACACTATGTGTCTCCAGACCCCTTCTAATATTGTATACATGTTCTGCAAAGCGTCGCTTAAGTGGTCTACCCGTTCGCCCTACATATTGTAGCCCACACGGGCACTCTAACAGATAGACCACGAAAGGACTCCTGCAAGTTATGAAAGACCTAATCGGGAATGATATACCTGTTACATTTGATTTAAAGTCTTTACATTTTAGACCATATCTGCAGCCTATACATTTGTTACATAAGAAGTATCCATTAAGTTCTTTTAACCATGTTGTATTACGTGTCTTTAATTGATTAAATGGACAGCTTGGTGAGAGTTTTAATTTGAGGTTGTCAGCCTTTTTAAAAACTATCTGTGGATGCTGGGGTAATATACTTTTTAGGTTCACATCACCATGTAAGATACTCCAATGCTTATTTATTATTGTTGTGATCTTGTCTGCCATGCCATTATATTTTGTAATGAAAGGAATAAACTCAACCCCATCTTGTTTGTTTTTTAACTTTTTATTATCCATTTTAATTAATTCCTCTCTATTTGTATTTTTGGCTGCCTCTAGTGCCTTTATTACCTTATTATGGCTATATTCCCTCTCAAAGAACTTATTTTTTAGTTCATTAGCCTGTGTGTTGAATGTTGTTACCTGTGAGCAATTGCGTTTCGTTCTTAGAAACTGGCCCTTGGGAATGTTATTTATCCATCTTGGATTATGGTTACTTGATGCTAATAAGTAAGTGTTTGCATCTACTTTTTTTATAAAAAGTCTTAGTTTCAATTGATCCGTTTTCAATGAATAAGGTTAAGTCTAGAAAGTCAATGGTGAGTGGATTTGTGTTAAAAGTAAACTTTAAATTTAGTTTGTTGTTGTTAAGATACTGTTGGAATTTACCCAAATCTACTTCATTTCCACCCCAGATACATAGCACATCATCGATATAACGCCTCCATAACCAGGTCCGCCCCGAATGGGCTGCTGGAATGGATGTAATCTTCCTCCCACATGCCCATAAATATGTTGGCATAGCTGGGGGCGAACCTGGTACCCATGGCAGTGCCACATATCTGGAGGTAGAAATCGTTGTCATAGTTGAAGAAATTATGGGTGAGGATATATCTAATCCCTTCTATTATAAATTCTTTGAATCCCGATTCGAGACTATCATCGTGGTCTAATACTCTCCTGATTGCCTCTATGCCTAAGTCATGGTTAATGACGGTATATAGGGAGGTCACGTCGCACGTGACCCATACATAATTATCCTCCCACTTAAGATCATTAACTATATTTAAAACATGGGTGGTATCTCGAAGATACGATGGTATTTGAGAGACATACTTTTGCAATGTAGAATCAATGAACTGGGACAAATTCGAGGTCAGCGATTTGATCCCAGAAATTATTGGGCGACCAGGGGGATTCCAAAGATCCTTATGGATCTTTGGTATGAAATAGAAGATTGGAATCCTTGGCTGCTCTATATCCAAGAACTCCAATTCTCCCTTTGTGATGATACCATCAGCAAATCCCTTTTCTAAATAATTATTTAGGGCTAGCTTAAACTCAGCCGATGGATTACATGGCAGTTTTTGGTATGTTGTGAGATCATTAAAGATTCTCATGGACTCTGTTTTATAATAAGCTGAGTCCATGATTACGATACCAAACCCCTTGTCGGCTGCTTTAATTACAATTTGAGTATTGCTCTCTAAACTCTTGACAGCATCTATCTCTAATTGACTCAAGTTATGTTTATTAAACTTAAACTCGCTGGTTGCCTTCTCTAAGTCCTGAATGACTAGTTCAGTGAATGTCTCTATAAAGTTACCCTTGACATGTTTGGGATAGAAGACAGAAGGTCTTTTAAATTTATTTGGCGGACTCGCCGGAATGGTGCTTGGATTATTATTTGCCTGTATGGCCTCCCTGCTAACAGCATCTTTTAGAAAATATTTTTTGAGCGTTAGACGTCTCACAAATTTTTGTGTATCTCTATATAGATCAAACATGTTAGGTCTCTGCGAGGGGGCAAAATTGAGCCCCTTCGAAAGGACCTTCTCCTCAACATCAGAGATTTTATGGCTACTGATGTTAAAAACATTGCTAACCTCTACCGGTGGCTCGCTTGGTCTGATTTTTTTCTCTTTCCTCCTTCCTCCTCTTTTTCCTCTGAATCCTCTATTCTTTTGCGTCTCGCAGATCGTGGGGTATCCTGTCTCCCTGCTAGGTTGTCTGTCTCTCTGTTTCTCCTCAGGGGGAAGTCGTAATCCCTGTCGTGATCTAAAAAAGACATTTGATGCTGATTATTTTCGTGGTCTATAGATGGTATACTGTATGGCAAGGTCTAAAGCCATTGTTTGGTCTAAAGACATCATCATAGCCTCTATGACCTTCCTTTGGTCCATCATGATAATAGTCATGATGTCCATAACCTCCATGGCCATTGGTATACCCTCCCTGTGGTGGACCATGATACCTAGGAGGCCCATTCCTATATGGTGCTTGTGGACGAGCTCCAAAATGGGGGCGTTGTGATGCCACCTTTTTACTCAGTGGTTTGGGTATTGGGTTACTATCTTTTTTAGGTTTTTGTTCTTCCTTAGATTTTATTCCCTTACTGATTGGTGTAGTTTTAACCTCCACATTGGGGATTTCTTCTACAATATGGACTTTCTTCTCTGACTTCCAGTCCCTTTGTCTATTCTGTTCATAGTCTTTTTTGTCCCGTATATATTTTTTCTGCTTTGTACTAATAACCTCCTTCTCTAGTTTTTCTATCCTTTGAGTGATTTTCTCATCTAATACTTTGTACTCTTTGAGTTCAGAGAAGTGGCTCAATTTCTCTTGGATTTCTATAATCTCTTTGTCCAAAACATCTAGGGATCTAGTTCTATACTGAATGGACAGGTTCACTAAACCAAACGCACATGAGTCGAGAAGGTGGTTCCACTCTTTCATGAATTCCTCATTCTCTGTCTCAAGTGTCGGTACTTTGAGGACCCTTAGTCCTCTCGGTATCCGTTTCTGTTCTAAATATTTCTTCAATGCTACCACTTCCCAGATCTGCCTCATTTCTTGCGTGAGGAGTTTTTCTACTTTATTGAATAGGGTATCTAAATTTTCAGTGTCAACATCTATATTTTCCACCTCTGTTTCCTCTGTGAAGATACTATCTAGATTACAACTGCGAAGTGCTCGACTAGAAAAAAGTGACATATTAAATAATGGTTGGCTGCTGATATGTGAAATGGATAAAGAATTGGTGGTGAAATTATACTAAACTAAAGCATATACAAAAGCGCTCAACCTATTAACCTAACAATCTAATTGTGATATATAAGTGCTCTAAATATTAATTCCTCTTTGCAAGAACTAACAATACGATAGAATCGAATCCTGCAGACTAATTGTTAGACTGAGAAAGCGGCTGCCTAAGGATGAGAATAGCACACCTATCCACAAGGAATGCAATACAATGGTATACAGACAATACAAAACAGACAATTAACACAAATGTCCTTGGCGCACTATCTGGTATATGACCTGACAGTAATGAAGTCCAATTGTCCTTGATGACAGGGATATTATATCAGGAAATCCAATCGCACTGGAGGTCCTTTAAGGTAGTTGAATCAAATCTGTGATGATATAAAAGACAGAACAACCATTGCACAGTACTTCTGGTCAAACATCAACTCCCCCACCGTTGCCAGCTACTTACTTAAAAATAGATAATAAAAGGCCTCAAAAGGTATCTTTCACTTCTTTCCCCGTTGCCTGCTCTCAGCTTTGTTGCCAGGCGAAATGCCTCCTCCACTCAGATGGAAGCCTCTCACCAGCACAATACCGGAAAGTAAGGAAATAGGGCCAATGGTATGATACCGTAACAAATTTAATGCAATAAAACTACAAGACTATAAAACAGTGCACTCACATGTCCATAGTCCCTATGTGTGTGATACAATGTGCCGTCCGCTTGCATGGCAGGATGCCGGGATGTTGCAGATGGAGGTGAGATTCGGCTTGTTTCCCCGCTTCGTGGCCGCGACTCGGAGCGCCTCGTCTCCCTCTGGTGAAGTCACTGCCCAAGCTCCCCTTCTCCTCCGCGCATGCGTGAACATGAACGTCGTATCACTGCTACAGAGACTCCACCCTACGCGCGTTTCGTGACTGCTGACGTCACTTCTTCAGGGGTAATGGAGTATCCGAGGCAATAGGTGCTATTTAAACCCATTGAATTATGAACACAAGGCTCCCATTGGATAATTACCGAACTGGAAACCCCTGCTTGTTGTCTTGCACATATAATCAGTGCGAAAGCTTCTGGATATAAACCCTCAAAACCCTGACCCCAAGAGGTCTCAATATAGAGTTCGATCTGGCTTCATTTATAAAAGATGGATAGATCAATTCAACATTGTTTGGGCACCTGCCAGTGAATCCTCAAACTCTTTTCCTCTGAATTCACTTATAGATATATTAGTGGGTTTCTTCATCTATAGCATAGGTCAAGCAACCCCCTCCAGAATCATTCTTTTTAAGTAGCATGCACAATATCTATTTGTCTTTTGCTGTGTTAGTTTTGTGTAAAATGCGGTTTTTATTATCTTTTATTATTTTATGTACATGTATTAAGGATCACATTGATTGTGCACTGATTATATGTGCAAGACAACAAGCAGGGGTTTCCAGTTCGGTAATTATCCAATGGGAGCCTTGTGTTCATAATTCAATGGGTTTAAATAGCACCTATTGACTTATACTTACCTCTGCTGCAGCTGCAGCTTATGATATACCACATGTATTCAATTTGTAGGGTATATACCTTAGCAGGGTTATATTAGTAATTACCGCACCACCTTATATATATGGAATGATTTGTAGTGAGGCTAAGATTATTACAATACAGCTACTAAGGCGATTGATTTCACTACTAACTTTCCACCTGATACACCTCCCCTCAGGGGATCATTTTTATTCCTTTTTTAACTCACTTGTACATACCTACACTTGTTTCGGCGTGACTATCTGTCAACATTAAAGTTTTGTTATTTTCTGTTTTTATACAGACTGTCTGTCTGTTATTGTTGATATACCCTCATTGGGGTAGTGGGAATTTTGGTTGAAACTAATGGATATGCATCCTTGTTAATTATACTTGTGCATCATGAGTGCGTGCCAATAGGGACCTGGGTGATTCTGCTCGCCATTTGTGTTTTTTCCCAATTGGAATGCCTGTTATGTTTTTAGGTTGTTAGGTTTAACCTAATGGAGGCTTCCAGGGGCTCAATGGAGAGCACAAACAAGTGGGGGGAGCGGGCACCCCTGCCTGGTTCCGCTAGCTATAGGGAAAATGTCTATATCCTAGCACTCGGGGACTGATATAACCCCCATAAACCCCTCATGAAGCTGCCAGAAAAGCCAAAGCTTTGGAGTACTTTCAAAAGGTTGGCCCAATCTAGCCTATTGGAAGCCTTCTCGGCATCCGAAGATAGTAGTATGGATGGGGTCTTAGTAGAGGAAGCTCTCTGAATTAAGTTTACAGTCCTGAAAACGGAAAAGGAAGGATATTCAGCGCTCGTGCTGTAGCTGTAAAGTATGGATAATCCCTTTGCTGCACACGCATGGAGCGTCTCCCCAAGGGCTCCTACTTCAAGGTGGTCCCCCCTACAGGAGGGGGGAGGGCACCCTGAAAAACAAGGTAAAAAAATGCACAAATGCGCACCAAGGATTAGTTAATGGTAATTTATAAAAATACACATATACTGAGGGGATCCAACCCCACCTCAGCTGAAAATGTTATACAGTTTAGACACAGTGACCATGTAATGTGACCACTGAAAAAACTAAACCCTAAACAGTACAACTTAAAAAACACAGTAAAAATACATATGATCAATAAAACAAAAATCCATCTAACGATTTAAAATGAAACCGCCATAGATTAGCAAACAACTGGCAAAGGGAGACGGACACTTACACTGAGGCAGAGAAGTGGGTTCACGGTGTCCGTATAGAGATCCGGATCTCTGCACCGTGAAGATGGAACACACCGCTTGTGCCTCTCGCAGGCTCCGTCTCAGCTTGTCAGGAAACACGCGCAGGATGACCTGTCGTGACCTCTACGCGTTTCGCACAACGGAAGTGCGTCACTCAGGATGAATCTGGAGTTCTCCAGGGACTGTCAGTCAATCCGCAGCCGGAAACACGTCACCAGCGGCGGGTGGAGATACCGAAATCCCTTCTCTTGTACAATTACTGCGATCACGCTCTGCAAGTCCTCTGCCTTTGTCAATGTAACTCAAAACAAACTGCCCAACGTGTTTCGTGCGCATGCGCACTTCTTCAGGGAATCGCGGAGTGAAGGACACCATTTGGAGCAACCTCTGGATGTCACGTGTTTACACGGAGCTGCAGCCGTGTCACCATTCATCTATAATCTCTATATAAAAGTGATAAAAGCTGATATCCACCTCTAGAGACTTTAACACCATTGGACTATAACTATTCCCTTTGGACTCTTTAGGCGCCGGTTTGTATTGTTTATTTTGTGTTTCTTTTTTGCTAACTGTGTCTTGGAGTTAGTATCACCTGGCAGCCTAGCCCATTTTGGTTTTGTGTAGGGTCACATATCATTATTAATATTATTACACTGTATTGTATATTGTTTAGCCTTTTAGCGCTATATACACCATTTTTCCTTTTTTTTAAGTATGTATGAGGTACAATTTAGGAAGTTAGCCTAATTTGTGGACAGGAGTTAATTGTTAGTACTTAGACATAGCTTATTGCTGCTATCCCTGAAATAGAATAACCTGTTCTATCAATAAGTAAACTAATCTACTTCTGGGCTCACTAATGTCATGTGAAAAACACAATGAAAAAGACTCAAAACGAGTCATTCTTAGATGGATTACAATAGGTTAAGATCATATTTAAATGATAGTATGTTCAGACTCTATATAAAGGTCTTAAACATTTGTATTCTGAGTTGGCTACAATGGTATCTATGTGCTTTGTACCCTTTATTTAAAGAAAGACTCCTAATGTTTAACTGCCAAATATCTAAAGGAAGACATATTCTAATTTGTCAGAATGGTTATTGACACTTATTTTGTGTTGAGTTGCTGACTAGGCTGTTGCGCTGAGAGAGCTAATGTCTCTATGTAAATTAACTAGAATATTTGATTTGGCAGATTACTAATGAGATAGTTGGGTGGTACCCTCTTTATTATGGGACCTACAGTATATGTATTTCTGTCCCAAAAGACACCTTGGCTATGTTCGTGTCAATTGTGACACAAATAAGCTCATTTGCAACAAAGTATCTTGTGGTGCGATTAGTATTGATCAACAATGTTAAAGGTTGGCATATGATGTGCTTGTTTTCTGAAGTTAGCTCCCCTATCAGGAGTTCAGAATGCGCTGAGCGGCACAAGGATACAGCCTCTAAGTCTAAGGTTCAGTAACATATTAACACTACATAACCCTCTGTCAATACATTAGTGCTTGCAATTGGATTGACTGAGTACATAATCATTTTCGTGGCGTTCAGAAACCACCGTCCTCATAACCACACAGCCGTAGTATGTATTTGTAATTAGTAGGATATTACCTTCTTCAAAGATGCAAGAATAAATTGATTACCTAGCGTCTTTGTGTAACTTGGAGGAAAACATACCATAGGTAATCAAGCTCTGTGCTATGGTGGTTGGTGAGTGGAGAGGAGCTAGAGCTAACTGTGTGACTATATTCATGGGGTTCGGAACCACTGTCCTCATAGATCGCTGCCTTAATTTATACTCATTTGTATGTGTGATAAAATTGCTACTGCCTTTGTAAAAATTGCCTCCATAGCTATATCATTGCCATGTTTAATGAGTGGCTAGGACTGAATATATAATTATATATGTGGCGTTTCGAGCCACTATCCTAAATCACAACCTTAACTTGAATATTTGCAGCTTTCTGGGTAACTAGCTGATACTGCCATAAGTAGAAGAGCTGTTTGTACTGAAGAAGAAGTTAGGAACCTCCTCATGCTGCAAGACCTCTGGGTACTCTAAAAGGTGCAAGGCTGTTACCAACAACTTGTGCTATTGGGCGTCGGCCAGTAAACAGTTAATCCCTGCATAGGTGAAGCAGGAGGATTAATGAGCATAGGTGTGCCTGCTGGGGGTTAAAAGGCAAGCAGCATACAGCCCACAGGGTTGCTATTCCTGGACTTCAGAGGATCACTGGGCTTTATGTATGTTCCTTTGTTATGTTATGTAACCGCTCTACTTTGAGCTCTCACTTACAACTATCGCTGACTGGGGCCTGAGTCCCTTGTTACTTAAAGGGCCACACGTAGCCTAAGGTCAGACAGTGGGAATAATACAAACACAGTATGGGTAATTCAATTAGTTTACTATACTTTTATTAAACTCAGGCAGACACTGTACACATAAAACACAATCCCCAAATAACACTGTGCAGGTGTGAGTCAGTGTTACTGGTGTAGTAGTCACAAGTGGCAGTTTTCCCATTAAGCACTGAGCTAAGGACGGTATCATTTTGGGGTGGCATATACCAGCGCTTGCTGCCAGCGCATGCTTGATCGGCATTTACTAGCCGCTTGTACGCATGCACGATGGTTCAAGTGCCATCGCGCATGCATAGCCAACAAGCGCTGATCGTGCATGTGTGACTGGCAAGCACCACAGCAACGGGATGGCGCAGCATCAAATGGCACTGAGAGCAGTACCAGGTAAGTGCCTAAGGGCAGCATATTTTTAAATCCGTCATGGCAGCCTCCCAACCCTGGGTATGTTGGCTTATGATAGTGCCGGCACACCCAGAGAATTCGTGTTGTACCGAACTTGTTGCAGGACTGTTCTTCAAACAGGTGCTTCGGTAACAGTGGGTCTTTATAGCCATCGAGGGTCCCCTCCTGCCACGCATGATCTCTTTTGCACTCTGGAATTGTAGCTCTCAGGTCCTATCACCACGTGCACACTTATACTCTCTCAGCAGAAGTCGAACAAACCTGCTGTACTCAAGTCCCTGAAGATCTAATTTAACATGGCTGCCTTTCTTTTCTTAAAGGCTCCTTTCCCACATAGTCACTCTTCTTCCGCAACCGTTATTATTGGCATCTCTCATGTTCATCACAGTTAAGTTGGAGAGGAACCTGCCAGGGAACAGCGTGAAAGTGTGTGAGCTCACACACTGTATTACAGTTATATATATACAGTTAGGTCCGGAAATAATTGGACACTGATACAAGTTTTGTTATTTCAGCTGTGTACCAAAACAAATTCAAGTTGCAGTTAAATAATTAATATGGGCTTAAAGTGCAGTCTATCCACTTTAATTTGAGGGTATTCACATCCAAATTGGAGGAAGGGTTTAGGAATGACAACCCTTTAATATGTAGCCCCCTCTTTTTCAAAGGACCAAAAGTAATTGGACAATTGACTTAAAAGCTGTTTCATGGACATGTGTCGGCTATTCCTTCATTAATTCATCATCAATTAAGCATGTAAAAGGTCTGGAGTTGATTCCAGGTGTGGCATTCGCATTTGGAAGCTCTTGCTGTGAACTCACAACATGCGGTCAAAGGAGCTCTCAATGCAAGTGAAACAGGGCATTCTTAGGCTGCAAAAAAAAAGAAAATCCATCAGAGAGATAGCAGGAACATTAGGAGTGGCCAAATGAACAGTTTGGTACATTCTGAGAAAACAAGAACGCACTGGTGAGCTCTGCAACACAAAAAGGCCTGGACGTCCACGGAAGACAACAGTGGTGGATGATCGTATGATCCTTTCCATGGTAAAGAAAAACCCCTTCACAACATCCAGCCAAGTGAAGAACACTCTACAGGAGGTAGGCATATCATTATCCAAGTCTACCATAATGAGAAGACTTCACGAGAGCAAATACAGAGGGTTCACCACAACGTGCAAACCATTCATAAGCCTCAAGAATTGAAAGGCCAGATTTGACTTTGCCAAACAATATCTAAAAAAGCCATCCCAGTTCTGAAACAGCATTCTTTGGACAGATGAAACTAGGATCAACCTGTACCACAATGATGGGAACAAATAAATATGTAGAAGGCTTGGAACAGTTCATGATCCGAAGCATACCACATCATCTGTAAAACACGGTGGAGGCAGTGTGATGGTATGGGCATGCATGTCTTACAATGGCACTGGGTCACTAGTGTTTATTGATGATGTGACAGAAGACAGAAGCAGCTGGATGAATAGGTATATATTGTCTGCTCAGATTCAGCCAAATTGAGCGAAGTTGATTGGACGGCACTTCACTTTACAGATGGACAATGACCCAAAACATACTGCGAAAGCAACTCAGGAGTTTTTTAAGGTAAAGAAGTGGAATATTCTGCAATGGCCGAGTCAATCACCTGATCTCAACCCGATTGAGCATGCATTTCACTTGCTGAAGACAAAACTTAAGGCAGAAAGACCCACGAACAAACAACAACTGAAGACAGCTGCAGTAAAGGCCTGGCAAAGCATCAAAGGAGGAAACCCAGCGTTTGGTGATGTCCATGCGCTCCAGACTTTAAGCAGTCATTGCCTGCAAAGGATTCTCGACAAAGTATTAAAAATGAACATTTTATTTATGATTGTGTTAATTTGTCCAATTACATTTGAGCCCCTGAAATAAGGGGACTGTGTATGAAAATGGTTGAAATTCCTAAACGTTTCATACAATATTTTTGTTCAACCCCTTGAATTAAAGCTGAAAGTCTGCACTTCTATTGCATCTCGTTTGTTTCATTTCAAATCCATTGTGGTGGTGTACAGAGCCAAAATTATGAAAATTGTGCCTGTGTCCAATTATTTCCGAACCTAACTGTGTATATATTCATGTTGAAACACGTAGGGTTAACTATCTGAGAGAGGAACACTATTCGAGAGGATTGTCCCCTTGTCCCAGGTCTGTTCCACAGCAGACTAGGCTGAAACATACTGCAGTATCGATTGGATTGTAGACGGTGCAGTTTCCAAGTTGAACGTCGCGCGAGACGTGAAGAGGCTCCCCCACGTGATGCGGAAGCGGTGAGTGTGGTGAAGACAAGCCGTGTGTCCGGAGACACTGGATGTATTGATTCCCAGTCCGACTACAGAGGAGATTGAGGTAGAGGCTAGCAGTGCGCCTGGAAACGCGAAATACACTGATATACGGACATATTAAAGAGGGGTGAGTGAATCGACTGAGTAATAGGAAGAAGAGGCAGGCTAGCCCCTTGATTCTCCCCCCTCCCTTCCCCTCCCTCTCTCCAACAGTATTCCACACTGCTAAAAAGCAGATATATCACACAAACCCACCACCCAGAAGATCATCACGGAGGGTAAGGAGAACTACTACAATTGTTTTTTCTGTGTGAGCATTATCTTATGCCATTAGGAACTACGCCCAAAGTCTTTTTAAAGACTTGGATTAATATTGGGACATTGTCACTATACAATCTACATAGTGTAATCCTCTCTCATATTATTATTGTTGTTTTATTTCGTACTTAAATACGTTTTTACAATTAAATTTTCTAAGAAGACTACAACCTATCTAAGTATTGCACTGATTATACCATCTCCAAATTCCAATTGATAGTCAATTAATCATCAGGTCATCTTCACTATATATATATATATATATATATCATCTACACTCCTAACTATATACAGCAAGGAATTCCTTATTCTCAATTGAATTCAGTGATGGTTGTTCTTTGGGATCCCCTTCCTTGACAGTGCTCTGTTTTTTGATTTATTTTATTGTGGATTTCCATTTTTTAACACAGTATGTCCCCTTCCCGTTTTTGCGCCTAGGTCATCTTCACCAATTTCTTCTTCTCGGCGTTGGTGGGGCCGTGGACCTAATTGGCAGCATCTAGGATAGGGACAGGTTAGTTATTTGGTAGCACCTCCTCCAGTATTGTGTTTTTTATCACTGTATTGAGTTTATATTTAATTTTGATGCGCTATTGTTTTCTTTTATATATATATATATATATATATATATATATATATATATGTAGGGTTTTCAGTACCGTGTTAGCCGAGCTTCAATAATCAAAAAATAAATAGACGATATCGTTCTGTGGCTAACGAAATGCTTTAACTTGTGCGAGCTTTCGAGATACACTGATCTCCTCTTCCGGCGATGTTACAATGGAATGTCACTAATGGAATGTCACTAATGGAATGTCACTAATGGAATGTCACTAATGGAATGTCACTAAATAAATAAATTGGCATCTTTGTGATGCTGTACTTTTTTCACCATGATGCCATGCCGAAATCAGACGGCCTCAATTAGACCAGGGGGCGGCCAACTCCTGTCCTCAAGGGCCACCAACAGGCCAGGTGTTCAGGATATCCCTGCTTCAGCACAGGTGGCTCAATCAGGGGCTCAGTCATTATGGCCCTATTTGGCTTTTATCACATTTATTTCACCTTTTGCCGTTAGGCAGGTTATTGTCACTAGCTTATTCCCTCTGTGTTTCCCTTATTTTCCCTTCCCTCCCATCAAACCAATGTTTGGCTTTTCCCTAGGATTATGGTAGCTTCCCTCCAGTGATATATTGTATATTTCATTTCAATACAACTTATATATTTTCTGGCAAATCTGCTGCCCAGTGTTTTCATTCTATTCCCAATGAGTGCCGGGGACAACTCCTTTTGTTGTTCTATACTTTTGGGAGGGTTAAGGGTCCCTCCTATTGTTCCCGTGCCCCAGACATTAGTTTGTTTATATTTGCATTAGGAGTGCTGTCTGTAATACCGTACTTTTTATTTATGTGTTACATTAGTATATATAGTGTGTGTGTGTATTATTATATGTAGTGTGTGTGTGTGTGTGTGTGTGTGTGTTTGTTTGTGTGTGTGTGTGTGTTTGTGTGTGTGTGTTTTTATTTATGTGTTACATTATTATATATAGTGTTTGTGTATTATTATTATTATTATTATTATTATATGTAGTGTGTGTGTGTCTGTCTTTTTTTATTTATGTGTTACATTATTATATATAGTGTGTGTGTTTTATTATATGTAGTGTGTGTTTTTATTTATGAGTTACATTATATATATAATATATCTTAATATATAAAATCGAAAGGTTGGTACTAGCTGCGGTGAATCTGATTGGTCCGTGGCCACCCTGACTCTCATTGGCCAAGAGGTACGCCCCACTGTGACACACACCTCCCCGCCCTCTCTTCCGTCTAACACTGTATTGTATATTGTTTCAGCCTTTTAGCCGCTATATAAACAACCATTTTTTCTTTTTCCTTTTTTCCTTTTTTTAAGTTGATGAGGTACAATTTTAGGAAGTTAGCCTATTTGTGGACGGAGTTAATTGGTATTACTTAGACATAGCTTATTGCTGCTATCCCTGAAATATAGAATAACCTGTTCTAAATCAATAAGTAAACTAATCTACATTCTGGGCTCACTAATGTCATGTGAAAAACACAATGAAAAGACTCAAAACGAGTCATTCTTAGATGGATTACAATAGGTTAGATCATATTTAAATGATAGTATGTTCAGACTCTATATAAAGGTCTTAAACATTTGTATTCTGAGTTGGCTACAATGGTATCTATGTGCTTTGTACCCTTATTTTAAAGAAGACTCCTAATGTTTAACTGCCAAATATCTAAAGGAAGACATATTCTAATTTGCCAGAATGGTTATTGACACTTATTTTTGTGTTTAGTTTGCGGACTAGGCTGTTGCGCTGAGAGAGCTAATGTTCTCTATGTAAATTACTAAATATTGATTTGGGGGCAGATTATAATGAGATAGTTGGGTGGTAACCCCCTCTTTATTATGGGACCTCAGCAGTTGTATATTTTTGCTGTCCCAAAGACACCCTTGGCTATGTTCGTGTCAATTGTGACACAAATAGCTCATTTCAACAAAGTATCTTGTGGTGCGATTAGTATTGATCAACAATGTTAAGGTTGGCATATGATGTGCTTGTTTTTCTGAAGTTAGCTCCCCTATCAGAGTTCAGAATGCGCTGAGCGGGCACAAGATACACGCTCTATCTAAGGTTCAGTACATATTAACACTACATAACCCTCTGTCATACATTAGTGCTTGCAATTGGATTGACTGAGTCATAATCATTTTCGTGGCGTTCAAAACCCACCGTCCTCATAACCACACACGCCGTTATATGTATTGTAATTAGTAGGATATTACCTTCTTCAAAGATGCAAGAATTAATTTATTACCTATCGTCTTTGTGTAACTTGGAGGAAAACATACCTAGGTATCAAGCTCTGTGCTATGGGGTTGGTGAGTGTAGGAGCTAGAGCTAACGGTGTGACTATATTCTGGGGTTCGGAACCACTGTCCTCATAGATCGCTGCCTTAATTTATATATCCTTTGTATGTGTGATAAAATTGCTGACTGCCTTTGTAAAAATTGTCCCTATGCCTCCATAGCTATATCATTGCCATGTTTAATGAGTGGCTAGGACTGAATACTATAATTTATATGTGGCGTTCGAGCCACTATCCTAAATCACAACCTTAACTTGAATATTTGCAGCTTTCTGCGGGTAACTAGCTGATACTGCCATAAGTAGAGAGCTGTTTTGTACTGAAGAAAGAAGTTAGGAACCTTCCTCATCGCTGCAAGACCTCTGGTAACTCTAAAAGGTGCAAGCTGTTACCACAACTTGTGCTATTGGGCGTCGCCAGTAAACAGTTAAATCCCTGCATAGGGTGAAGCAGGGGATTAATGAGCATAGGTGTGCCTGGCTGGGGGTTAAAGGCAAGCAGCATACAGCCCACAGGGTTGCTATTCCGTGGACTTCGAGGATCCTGGGCTTTATGTATGTTCCCTTTGTTATGTGAGTGAACCGCTCTACTTTGAGCTCTCACTTACAACTATCGCTGACTGGCGAGCCTGAGTCCCTTGTTACTTAAAGGGCCACAACGTAGCCTCAAGGTCAGACAGTGGGATAATACAAACACAGTAGGGGTAATTCAATTAGTTTACTAGACTTTTTAAACTCAGGCAACACTGTACACTATAACACAATCCCCAAATAACACCTGTGCAGGCTGTGAGTCAGTGTTCTAGGTGTAAGTCTTCACAAGTGGCAGTTTTCCCATAAGAACTGAGCTAAGGACGGTATCATTTGGGGTGGCATATACCACCAGCGCTTGCTGCCACACGGCAGTGTCTTGTCTTCGCATTACTAGCCGCTTGTACAGTGACGATGCACGATGTGTTCAAGTGCCATCGCGCATGCATAGCCAACAAGCGTGTGTGACATAGTCCACAAGTGGACTGCGCTCGCCCTACAGCAACGGATGGCGCAGCATCAAATGGCACTGAGGTGCAGTACCGAGTAAGTGCTCTAAGGGCCAAGCATATTTAGTTTTAAATCCGTCATGGCAGCCTCCCAACCCGGGGTTGTTGGTTATGATAGTGGCCGCACACCCAGAGAATTTCGTGTTGTACCGAACTTGTTTGCAGAATACTGTTCTTCAAACAGGTCTTCGGTAACAGTGGGTCTTTATAGCCATCGAGGTCCCCTCCTGCCACTCCATTATCTCTTTGCACTCTGGAATTGAGCTCTCAGTCCTATCACCACGGGCACACTTATACTCTCTCAGCAGAAGTCGAACAAACCTGCTGTACTCAAGTCCCTAAGATCCTAATTTAACATGGCTGCCTTTCTTTTCAAAGGCTCCTTTCCCACATAGTCACTCTTCTCTCCGCAACACCGTTATTATTGGCATCTCTCATGTTCATCACAGTTAAGTTGGAGAGGACCTGCCAGGGACAGCGTGAAAGTGTTGAGCTCACACACTGTATTAAGTTATATATATATACAGTTAGGTCCGGAAATAATTGACACTGATACATTTTGTTATTTCAGCGTATTACCAAACAAATTCAAGTTGCAGTTAATAATTAATATGGGCTTAAAGTGTGCAGTCTCACCCACTTTAATTTGAGGGTATTCACATCCAAATTGGAGGAAGGTGTTTAGGAATGACAACCCTTTAATATGTAGCCCCCTACTTTTTCAAAGGACCAAAAGTAATTGGACATGACTTAAAATGCTGTTTCATGGACATGTGTCGGCTATTCCTTCATTAATTCATCATCATTAAGCATGTAAAAGGTCTGGAGTTGATTCCAGGTGTGGCATTCGCATTTGGAAGCTCTTGCTGTGAACTCACAACGATGCGGTCAAAGGAGCTCTCAATTCAAGTGAAACAGGGTCATTCTTAGGCTGCCAAAAAAAAGAAAATCCATCAGAGAGATAGCAGGAACATTAGGAGTGGCCAATGAACAGTTTGGTACATTCTGAGAAAACAAGAACGCACTGTGAGCTCTGCCACACAAAAAGGCCTGGACGTCCACGGAAGACAACAGTGTGGATGATCGTATGATCCTTTCCATGGTAAAGAAAAACCCCTTCACAACATCCAGCCAAGTGAAGAACACTCTACAGAGAGGTACGGCATATCATTATCCAAGTCTCACCATAATGAAAGACTTCACGAGAGCAAATACAGAGGGTTCACCACAACGTGCAAACCATTCATAAGCCTCAAGAATTGAAAGGCCAGATTTGACTTTGCCAAACAATATCTAAAAACCATCCCATTCTGAAACAGCATTCTTTGGACATAGGAACTAGGATAACTGTACCACAATGATGGGAACAAAATATGTAGAAGGCTTGGAACAGTTCATGATCCGAAGCATACCACATCATCTGTAAAACACGGTGGAGGCAGTGTGATGGTATGGGCAGTCATGTCTACAATGGCACTGGGTCACTAGTGTTTATTGATGATGTGACAGAAGACAGAAGCAGCTGGATGAATAGTATATCATTGTCTGCCAGATTCAGCCAAATTGGACGAAGTTGATTGGACGGCACTTCACTTTACAGATGACAATGACCCAAAACATCTGCGAAAGCAACTCGAGTTTTTTAAGGTAAAGAAGTGGAATATTCTGCAATGGCCGAGTCCATCACCTGATCTCACCCGATTGAGCATGCATTTCACTTGCTGAAGACAAAAACTTAGGCAGAAGACCCACGAACAAACAACAACTGAAGACAGCTGGCAGTAAAGCCTGGCAAACATCAAAGGAGGAAACCCAGCGTTTGGTGATGTCCATGCGCTCCAGACTTTACAGTCATTGCCTGCAAGATTCTCGACAAGTTTAAAAATGAACATTTTATTTATGATTGTGTTAATTTGTCCAATTACATTTGAGCCCCTGAAATAAGGGGACTGTGTATGAAAATGGTTGAATTCTAAACGTTTCATACAATATTTTTGTTCAACCCCTTGAATTAAAGCTGAAAGTCTGCATCGCACTTCTATTGCATCTCTTCTGTTGTTTCATTTCAAATCCATTGTGGTGGTGTACAGAGCCAAAATTATGAAAATTGTGCCTGTGTCCAATTATTTCCGAACCTAACTGTGTATAATTCATGTTGAAACACGTAGGGTTACTTCTGAGAGAGGAACACATATTCTAGAGGATAGTCCCCTTGTCCCGGTCGGTTTCCAGCAGACTAGGCTGAAACATACTGCAGTATCGATTGGATGTAGACGGTGCAGTTTCCAAGTGAACGTCGCGCGAGACGTGAAGAGGCTCCCCCACGTGATGCGGAAGCGGTGAGTGTGGTGAAACAAGCCGTGTGTCCGGAACACTGGATGTATTGATTCCCGTCCGACTACGAGGAGATTGAGGTAGAGGCTAGCAGTGCGCCTGGAAACCGAAATACAACTGATATACGGACATATTAAAGAGGGTGAGTGAATCGACTAGCGAGTAATAGGAAAAGAGCCAGGCTAGCCCTTGATCTCTCCTCCTCTCCTCCCTTCCTCCCTCCCTCTCCTCCACAGTATTCACACTGCTAAAAAGCAGATATTCACCAAAAACCCACCACCACCCAGAAGATATCACGGAGGGTAGGAGAACTACTACATATTGTTTTTTTTCTGTGTGACATTATCTTATGCCATTAGGAACTACGCCAAAGTCTTTTTAAAGACTTGGATTAATATTGGACATTGTCACTATACAATCTACATAGTGTAATCCTCTCTCATATTATTATTGTTGTTTTATTTCGTACTTAAATACGTTTTTTTAAAATTAAATTTTCTAAGAAGACTACAACCTATCTAAGTATTGCACTGATTATACCATCTCCAAATTCCAATTGATAGTCAATTTCACTCAGGTCACTTCCACTATATATATATATATATATATATCATCTACACTCCTAACTATATACAGCAAGAATTCCTTATTCTCAATTGAATTCAGTGGAATGGTTGTTCTTTTGGGATCCCCTTCCTTGACAGTGCTCTGTTTTTTGATTTATTTTATTGTGGATTTCCATTTTTTACACAGTATGTCCCCTTCCCGTTTTTTGCGCCTAGGTCATCTTCACCAATTTCTTCTTCTCGGCTTGTTGGTGGGCGGGGACCTAATTGCACGCATCTAGGTAGGGACAGGTTAGTTATTTGGTAGCACCTCCTCCAGTATTGTGTTTTTTATCACTGTATTGAGTTTATATTTAATTTTGTTGCGCTATTGTTTTCTTTATTATATATATATTATATATATATAATATATATAATATATGTAGGGTTTTCAGTACCGTGTTACCGAGCTCAATAATCAAAAATAAATAACACGATATCGTTCGATGTGCTCTAACGAAATGCTTTAACTTGTGCGACTTTCGAGATACACTGATCTCCTCTTCCGGCGATGTTACAATGATGAAGCAAGCAAAGGGTATACTTAAAAACAGTGTCTCTTGGAATGTTATCTGTGCTTGTCTCCCCCCCCCCGTTCCCCCCCCTCCTTTGTGTGAAGTGATTATGGCTAGAGGTGTTCCATAAATCACTTCCACACGGAAGGGGAGGGAGTGGAGACAGCCCAGATAACATTCCAAGAGACACTGTTTTAAGTATACCCTTTGCTTGCTTCATTCATTGTAACATCGTCGGAAGAAGAGATCGTGATCTCGAAAGCTCGCATAATAAAAGCATTAAGTTAGCCACAAACGTATCGTCTATTTATTTTTTGCATTTGATCTTAATTATAAATCGAAGGTTGGTACTAGCTTGCGTGAATCTGATTGGTCCTTGGCCACCCCGACTCTCATTGGCCAAGAGGTACGCCCCATGTACAAAACCTCCCCCACTCTCATCACACAGCTCTTCATTAGCAAAAGTTACAGTGACATCACTGACACACCTACTTCACTCTCACACACTTGCACTGACAGCATACCCCACAGAGTCCTTGGTAAGTTTCAACACAACACACACACACAACACACACACACACACACACACACCCCACCCCCGCACTCAGCATCCACTTTTTTCCGCCCAGCATCACACACATTGCACTTTGTTTTCCTTCTACAGCAGCGTCTTCTCTGAACCACCAAATCAACCCAGCACCTTCTCGGTCTCACTACGCATTTACCTTTAGCACCTAATTCGACACAACATCCGAGTCCTCTCCGTCGAGGTACTCTCTGCGTTCCCGCGTATGTCTGTTCGTAACTCTGTATTCGCACTGTGCTGCCCTGGGTAGCCTACACATCACATGGGCGGGGGGGGGGGGGCACACACACAACACACACCAGTTGGGGGTGAACACACACACCCACACACCACTTTCATCTCCCCCCACTCGTCATNNNCTCCCACACGACTCTTCATTGGCCAAAATTTACAGTGACATCACTGACACACCTACTTCACTCTCACACACTTGCACTGACAGCATACCCCCAGAACCCCTGCGGGGGAGTCCCTGTTAATTTACATCTCCCATCTCACCCCTTTGGTTCATATCCACACACACACACACACACACACACACACACACACACTGTCATCCCACAACTCAGTCATGCTGTCACTCCTGTGTACACACACACACTCCACACACACACACACACACACACACACACTCACTGTCATCCCACACACTCACACTGACCACACTGTCATCCCACAACTCACAGTAATGCTGTCACCCCTGTGTACACACTGCTTACTCCCCTGTAGCTAACACTCATGCTTACTCCCCTGTGCACATGGCCGGACAAACGCACACACACGACGACACTACCACGCACGATGAACACTCCCTGTAGCCCTGCACACTACCTTTATGCCTTACTAAAAACACATATAGTACAATAAATATATATTAAAACAATGGCGTGCGCAGTTTTAATTTCTATTACACAAATCGCCGCACGTACCTTCACCTACGCACTCTTTATTAACTTTCTAAAATGGCCACCACACCAACTTACAACATGTACCTTACATTGACATTATACAATGTCCCGCTCAGTCACCTCCCTCCCCGGCGCTCAGTCACCTCCCTCCCCGGCGCTCAGTCACCTCCCTCCCCGGCGCTCAGTCACCTCCCTCCCCGGCGCTCACTCCCCTCCCTCCCTGGCGCTCACTCCCCTCCCTCCCCGGTGCTCACTCCCCTCCCTCCCCGGCGGGGGGACAGGCAGTGGGCAGGCAGCCTGTAGCTGCCTCGCGGCGCCGAGTGCCTAAGATGGCGGCGCCCGGAAGGACCCCCTTCCTCCCTCGCGGCGCCGAGTGCCTAAGATGGTGGCGCCCGGAAGGAGAGGTGACGTGTGTGTGTGTGTGTCACTGTGTGTGTGTGTGTGTGTGTGTGTGTGTGTGTGTGTGTGTGTGTGTGTGTGGGACACTGTGTGATGGGGACCGGAGCTGCGCATGGGGGGGGGGAGGAGCGGAGAGAGAGGGGGAGCGGAGAAACATACAGGGGGAGTGGAGAGGAGGGACCCGGAATATTTTAAGCAACCCACCCCCCCTCCTGTCCACTGTCCCCCCCCTCCTGTCCACTGCCCCCCCCTCCTGTCCACTGTCCCCACCCCCCCTTCTCCTCCACTGCTCCCCCCCCTCCTGGCCACTGTCCCCCCCTCCTGTCCACTGCCCCCCCCTCCTGTCCACTGCCCCCCCCTCCTGCCACTGCCCCCCCCTCCTGTCCACTGCCCCCCCTCCTGACGTCTTGGGAAATTTAACTCACGGGCAAAGCCGTCTCTCAGCTAGTATATATATTATATATATTATTATATATATATATAGATATATATATATATATATATAATATGATAAGAAGAGAAAAAAAGGCCCTAAAAAGCACTCTAGTATGTTGAAAGTACAAATCACATAATATTTATATATTGTCACAGAACAAAGGTTTAAACACAAAGCACAGAAATTGTTAAATAGAGCATGGATCCCCTGTTCATTACAAAGCTTGACACATCCTCCAAAAACATACCCTCATAGAGACAAAGCCAAAAGTCAAAATTGACTCAGATAATATTCTAAAGTACCTGACAAGGTAAATCTGGTATAGCAACCAACAGACTAAATAACCGTGGCTATGGCTACGTTATCATCAGCAAGAAATCAAGGCATACTACTATCCCCTACAGTCTAGGGTTTGTCTATGGTGACAAAAAATAGCATGTGAATAACAGCAGAGATACACAATGTAAAGCCTAAAAAGCACATTTAGGCCTGCAAACAAGGAGAGTAATACATCACCTATGGTCAGGTACAAAAAATCGGTGAATGAAAGGAGGAGACAAGGAGAGATGCTTAAAGCAGTAGAAGGCTCTTGGCCGAAACGCGTAGGAGCAGGTCTAGCAGGCAGGATCCCCTGGTTTGTCCCCCCTCTGGGTCACGTTACTATGCTTTAACAATTTCTGTGCTTTGTTTTAAACCTTTGTTCTGTGACAATATATAAATATTATGTGATTTGTACTTTCAAACATACTGTACTAGAGTGCTTTTTTAGGGCCTTTTTTTCTCTCTTATCCTATTTAACTGCCCTTATAGCACCACCGACATATTACTGTATATTGGATTAATCCAGTGTGGGTATTTAGTTGTACTTATTTTCCTTGTGGATGCGGGGTCCCTCCTTTTTCTCTTGCAATATATATATATATATATATATATGTAACAGGTGTTCCCCCCCCCCTCTGGGAGATTTCACTGTTATCTGTTGTTGTTGTGCTGCTCACCTGCTAGGCTTACAGGATACTGAGGGTCCGCCGGTGGTAGTGGGGATGAACAGGACAGGCTTTAGGGTTCTTCTCAGTTCTTTACTTGGTGCAGCGCCTCCATCTCCAGCAGAACTGGGTGCAGTCCCTGCAGGAAAACCCTCTTGTACTCCCCCTGATTAACTCCACTCTCAGGCAGGAGTATAAAACAGGAACAGTTCTTTATTCTTCTACAGTACAGCATACCAACATGTACACTGCTTTCTCTCTCTCTGGTCCCTGGAATCAACACAAGGAGCTTGAGGCACCATAAAGTCTATCCTTAGCTCCCATATCCCCTGCTGGAATATGGGGTAGCTGTTCCCACGGCCCTGAGGGAGAGGATCCCTCCAGCACTGCACTAAATTTGGATCTGCAGACCGTTTTGTACCCAGGGGGAGGGTCCTAGGTCTGAGCCCCTGATGGGGCAGTACATAGGGCTTAGCCCACCCCCTGTCACTCAAGGGAGCTGTTTACTGCTGCAGCAGCAAGGGCATAGATCTAACCCTAACACTGCCTGCGCTGGTAACAGAGCTTAGGTGTTAGGTAGGGCAAATTAGTAGCCAAGAGTATACATGGCTACACACTCTCCCTGTGGAATCTCACAGACTTGGCTGAGACCAAAATTTACACACCATCCCTAAATTGAATAACATTGAACAATCAATAACAGTTTATGACATAATATTTGATGACATAACAGTTCACAGCATAACAATTTTAACCAATGAGGTGTGTCTGGATCCCTACCATAACATGGAGAACCCGTACCCCCTTCAGTAGTAGTGTTTTGGTGCAGGTTTCTTAACCAACCTACCCTCTTGGTCAGGAATGGTAATGGGACCCCACTTGGGAAGCTGGAACATGCTTCAATGGCGTCACCGACGTCCGGTACACAGGGTCCCGCAGGGCTCAGAGTGTAGTGTGAAGGGTCCCAGTGGTTTTAGATCATCAAGCCTCCTCTTGTTACATCAAGTGGGGAGCGAAATAGGCGTTACTCGGCAACCACATTCGTACTTTTTTAATTATGATTCTTCTGTCGTTTCAGATTTATATTACGATCTTGATTAGTTCCGAATTAGGTTTTATTGAATTTTATTGTTTATGTATAAATTTCATATATCTGATTCTGTTTGCTTCTGTGTATTATGTTATTATGTTATGTAACTGATGTGATTGCCCCTGTTGCTCACCTGATTGGATGTTCATATTCCCTCGGCCAGCCAATGCGTGAGCACTGTGGGGTATTTAACATCCGGCGAACCATTGAGTGACTATCCCTGAGGAAGTAGCCTTGCCGCTACGAAACACCTAGGACTGTCACTCTTTTATATTTCTCTTAGCCTGTGATCCTCCGGTAGAACCCAGTGTTTCTGTACCGTGTCTGACGCTCTGTATACGCGACACTCCATGGAGGAGCTTGCGCGACTAACAGTGACGTCATTGACTGGTCCATTGCATACACAGTCTCTACTCTGGCCCTATATTGCGCTGTGATATACAGGCAAGTAGTTCATATGGACATTTCAAACTAGTCACCACTGGTATGTGACTATCACACCACAAGGACTTCTAATCCTCCGTTTCCTGGTATTTACCTGACCGGAACGACACCATCCTGATTGAAGGGACACCAGCTCTGAGACGGATCTTTGGTTCCACTATGGAGAGAGGCCACTGCCACTGACGAGCCGTGACTACCCCCTGATACCATCGCTACGAAATGTTTCCCTTTCGTGTACCTACCTGCTGACTGGTAACCTCTGTGTTTATCACAGTCAATGCTTTTACCCTACTTATCTGATGTACGCAGATTACTTACATTTTAAATTGATAAAATTTATTTTTATGTACTTCACCGTGTGCGTTTTTGCGCTGTTTTCTGTGTTTTCCTCTTCAGAGTTCCTGCAGTGGATGACTAAATCCCAGAACTCCAGTTACTCTGGAACAAAATCCAGGTAAATCTCACCAAAGCCGCTCTCCAGCAAAAAACCCAGGCGGATAAACGTCGACGCCCACCCCTACGTTTCAAGTGGGAGATCAGGTCGGTTGGCTACAAAAAATATCCGCTTGAAACAACCTTCCTCCAAACTCGGGCCCAAGTTCATTGGACCTTATATAATATTGAAACAAGTCAACCCGGTGGTGTTCAAACTGGAACACCCGGTTACCTTAAAAATACCCCCAGTGTTCCATGTGTCCCTCCTCAAGCTGTTCATCCAGAACACCTTCTCTTCTCCTACCCTCCCCCCATCTAAACCATTCTTGATGGAGGCCCAGTTAGAATTTGAAGTAAGTCAAATATTGGACTCCCGTAGATCCCGTGGCGAGCTACAGTACTTGCTCCATTGCAAGGGTTATGGACCCGAGGAAAATTCATGGATCAGGTCCAGGGATGTCCATGCCTCCAACCTGGTTTGGGCGTTTCATTGGAAATTTCCTGCCAAACCGTCTTAGACCGCCCATAGGTCTCTCCTCAAGAGGGGGGTACTGTAAGGATTCTGTTCGATCCGTGCTGGGTTTTCCCTGCGGTCCAGGTTTTCTGTCTCTCCTGCCCTTTGTGCCCTCTGTGGCCATTTTGGGTACTGGCAGCCTGCTTTATAAGGCTGCCGTTACCATAGGGAGTTGCAGAGCAAAGCTCTAACGTTTTAAATTGATAAAAATAAATGGTATGTACTTCACCATGTGCGTTTTTGCGCTGTTTTCTTGTGTTTTCATTTCCATAGTGCAAAGGGTGTGAGCCACTCTATTTGATACGGCTGCAGATGCTATCTATTCACCTGTAACGGTTTTGTATTTATTATATACTAATTGTTTCCCTATATCGGGCATATAGGTATGCACTCCTGGTTGATTTAAGTCACTATTTGTGTCTTATCACTGTGAAGTTTTATTAGCTGCGCACTTTAAATCACATTTTCTGCACTCTGGAGAGGAGACTGGAAAGAGGAAAGGCAGCGGGATGATACCCGTAGGCACAGAAGAATGGTTATTCCAGTGTTGAATCATGCTTCATAGCATTACGAGAAAACTCAGCCCACAGGAGCAGATCAACACAGATGTCCTGTAGCTCAGAAACAAAACAGCGGAGGAATTCTTCTAAGGACTGGTTGGTCCTTTCCGTGAGACCATTAGACTGGGGATGGTAGGAAGAAAAATATAAAAAGATAGGCCTTCTATAATCTTGAGACGAATTGGGATTCGCGATCCTTAGACCAGGGGTGAGCAAACTTTTTATGCCGAGCCCCCCTTTTCATCCATGAAATTTCTCGGGCCCCCCCTGCCTGATGTAATCAAAATCACATGACGTCAGCGCACGTGAGCTGGTTCAGCCATTGAGGGCGAACCAGCTTTGTAACGCCCTCGCCACGTGTCTACAAAAAAAGTATTTATAGCACAAATTACATAACTTAAAAATAAATATAATATTTGTCTAATAGCGTTCCCATTTCTGCTGTATTATTAATCTCTCTCTTCCCGCCACATTAGAACACCTCAGGACCTCTCTAACCTCTTTCAGTCTCTCCCTGTATTTCTCACTCCCCCTCCAGTCCC
>WSYH01003676.1:0-25289 GCA_036426205.1 Ascaphus truei
GTAAACCTGAAGCTTAGTTTTAGAATAAATAATTAATTGGAAACTACAAAGAATCTGTATTTTCAAACAAGGATCATTTATTTTGAGTTCCATTTGCGGTTGAGGCAAGATGAGAAAGCGCCCCACCCGGAAGGCAGGTCTCCCATTAGACGTTCAGGCAGGGCTGGCTTGGGGGGCAAGGGGGCAAGTATGTTTAGTGACTGCGTGTGTAAATATAAATATATATACATAATATATATACATATATATATAGATTACAAGAGAGGGCGGATCACAAGATATAGAGATCACAAGAGGGGGAGATCACAAGAGGCGAAGGGGGGATCACAAGAGAGGGGGCATGAGGAGGAGAGAAGGGCACAGAGTGGGGTGAGGATTGAGGGGTTAGGATTGTTACTACATCACCCAATCAGTTACTGTCCTTCTCTTTCACCGCTGACTTCTGTTACGATAATATCATGAGATATTAAATATTTTAAGCAATCTGGTACTGCAGGGGTTAATGTGGTTACAATTTGTCTTAAAAACATTTCTTTGTATTTTTTTAATGTCCTATTAACTCCTGGGCCAGGCCGAGCTGATGAATGATAGAACCTAGAGATAAGAACAGCAGATGATGATGCAGCTTCCTATTGGCCCGCGAGACACGCACAATTTGTAGGCCATTTTGTTTCTTCTCTAGGGAGATTTAAAACCGGTGACTTCACTGAAAAGTATTCCCCCCACCTAATGTCTCCTAATCCGGCCCGGTCTCACAGCTTCTGCACCAGCGCACCCCCCACCCGGACACTGTCTCCTAATCCATCCCGGTCTCACAGCTTCTGCACCAGCGCACCCCCCACCCGGACAAAACCCAGCCCCCAACCTAACCCAGCCCCCAACCTAACCCAACCCCCAGCTCACGCAACAGTAAGGAAGTGGGAGGGGCTTAGCACATTTGCGCCAGATTCAAATTTTAAAAAATCCGCAATCAAATTTAATATAAAAATCGATATCGGATTTTACAAAATTTGAGCGAAGGGAAAATGATGGCGGTTTCAGGAGCATTCACCCGTACGTATTAGTGTCCTGTCCTGGCCGCCTTCGGATCTGCGTCTGCAGATCGAGTTTTGGTAAATAACCGCGGCTCGAATTTTGACACATTCGTCCATCTCTGATGAAGATCTCAGCACCAGAGAAGTGCTTCCAGAAATCCACCCCAGAGGTGGCTGGAAATACACCACTGAATTGCAAAGGGCTTTGGAGATGAAATCGTCGGTGTAGAGGTAAAAGTCATTACCTCCATTCTTTGAGCATGGAGGAAACGGAGATTAATGTTCTTTTTAAGGTTAAAAATTCTGTATCTACAAAGGAAGGTATTTTTATATGACAAGTTCTGAACTTTAATGAGCTTTTCAATAGAAATATCAAGAAATTCCAAGGCAAGAAGTAATGCGTTTAGCGAGTTTTTGCCAAAAATGCACTTAATGAGCATCACCCCTCTAACGACGAAATGCACCATGTAAAAAAGATGCGATGGCAGCTTCTCTTTCACTGAAAAGAGAATTATATTAACCCAGCTCTCTCTGCATCTTTGCTAACCCCACATAATATATATCTCACACCTTTTAGAAAATTGGATCGGTTGAGCTTTACACGGCACAGTTAAACATCCCAATAGCCCGGACTCCTGGCTACTGTCCCACACCCACAGTCACTCCTACAACCATCGCGGACAAGCACTGCCATCTACTGCACTTACCCCCTCACCTGCTGTCTCTGTAACTCTCCCATCATACCACTTAGATTGTAAGCTCTCCGGGGCAGGGATTTCCTGTCCTATTGTCTGATTTTGCTTGTTGCACTTATTGTATTATATATAATTCGCTATATCTCTCTTGTAAAGAGCTGGTTGCTATATAAATAAAGATATACATGCATGCACAGTACAGCTACTTTCTTTGAGTGGGTTTGGATATGAAGATACTCACCTGTAAGGCTGCAATCCATCACCACCAGCAGTAGCAAAGCAGCAGAAAGAACCAGACGCATGGTGATGCTATGAGGGATAAAATCCATTCACAGGAACCAAAGCAGAATATCCCGTCCCCACAAGCAGAGTGCTGCAGGATGGCAGTCCTGTGTGACAATACTACAGAGAGAGGGGGAGAGAGAGCGAGGGGTGAGAGAGGGGGGGAGAGAGAGCGAGGGAGGGAGAGAGAGGGACAGTCTGAGTGAAGCTGGAAGGGAAGAAAATAATCACAGAACTGGCCAGGGATAAAACATTTTATTTTTTTACATTCTTTCTAAAAAAAAAAGAATTCCTAACATAAGACCAGTTATCCAGCGAGGAGCTGGCAGGCGTCCAGGCCGGGCCCTAACCCCTCTCCCTGTATTAGTACGCGCAGGGCGTGAGTGGAATGCATAAGGCCGGCCTTCAACCATACAGGAAAAGTGGGGAGAAGAGGTCCTCCGGTTTAACCCCTTCCCTGCTGCACACACACACACGCACAAGAGAGACTCGGGTTAAACCCCTTGCGCTGGACCCTCTGGCAGTGAAGGGGTTAACGCGCGGTGGTACACGGTGATACTGAGCAGCACGGCTATTGCGTTTAAGAAACCTTCACTTTAATGGGGCTTCGGCCTTTTTTATTTCCTGTAACAAAAATGGCATCCAGCGATTACGTCCAGCGAGGCTTATTAAAGGATTGTGTTGTTCTGCGTATGGAGTGCAGTGTCTGTACTATATGTAGGTCGTTGGCATTTCAACTACAGGGGTTAACCAAGGTGCGGCCAACTCCAGTCCTCAAGGGCCACCAACAGGTCAGGTTTCTCAGGATATCCCTGCTTCAGCACAGGTGGTGCGGTCTTCGACTGAGCTACTTGTGCTGCGGCAGGAATATCCTGAAAAACCTGACCTGTTGGTGGCCCTTGAGGCCTGGAGTTGTCCACCCATGGGTTAACCCCTTAAATGCCAGATGGGTCTGCAGCACATTGCAGAGGCTAGTATCAGGCCATTGAATTATATGCGGTACCCGGGGGCACCGTGGCTGATCACCAGTCCTGCTCGAACCGTCAGAAATGCATTGCACAAAACCCCCACAGGGTTAATGATTCAGAGAAAGCAGCTTCCTGAACAATCTGATGGGGAAATGATGGGATACAAGGAAATATATTGCAATGCGAGAGGAAGGATGAGTGTTCTGTCCGCCTCAATATAAATCACGGACCACAGAGGGGGAAGTGATACAAATATCCGAATTACTCCAAAAGACAAGAGGGATATTCTAATGGTCACTCAGCACCAGCGCTGTGTTATGTCCATAAGGAAAGCAGCTGTGGGGTTTCATTGCATCTACAGTTACACAAGGCATGCCCCCCCATAGGCACCCCCATCTTTCATCTACCTTACACCTAAATACTTGACATCTTTTTTTTCTAACCCCTGCCTAACTCACACCTGGATCCACTGCTGCTTCACGCACACAAAGGGGGTCATTCTGTATTGTGCAAAGCACCTGCTCTCGCCGTTTTCACCCCCAAAAAAACACCATTAATTTTAATGGTGATTTCGGCTGAAATTGGCGATTCGGACAACATAGAATAAGTGGCGGCCAACTCCAGTCCTCAAGACCTATTAACAGGTCAGGTTTTCAAGGTATCCCTGCTTCAGCGCAGGTGGCTCAATCAGTGGCTCAGTCGAAGACTGAGCCACTGATTGAGCTACCTGTGCTGAAGCAGTCTTTGACTGAGCCACTGATTGAGCCTCCTGTGCTGAAGCAGGGATATCCTGAAAACCTGACCTGTTGGTGGCGCTTGAGGACTGGAGTTGGCTGCCTCTGACATAGAATAAGGACCTAAGACAGAGCTTAAATGAATACATTGCTTTCCCACTTTGGCACTGATTATTATAATTATTATGGATATTTGCAGAGCGCTATATCCCACTGCATGATTACAATGAGTTGGACTCCGTAGAAGCACCGAGTGCTGCCTGCAGCATCGCATGATCGCAGTAATGAAGCATTCAGCACCTGAGTTTGAAGATAGACGTATTGGCAGGAGCGGCCGCGGATGTGCCGCTGGTTATTCCAGCGGATATACACAGAATGATGTCCCGGTTTCCTGGTGCAGGAAGGACAGAGATGACAATACTCGGGGTATAACTCCTGTCCCAGGTCACGTTACAGATACACGGACACACAGCATCAAGCTTCACACAGAGACCCCAGAGGACTGAGCAGCAACATGTAAACACGGGGCGTGTGTGGTCTTTAAAAGGTGTAAAGTCACAGACAGATACAGTATATATTTCGGGGGTTTTGGTAGGCTTCAAAAATCCAGAGGCTTTTTATGTGAATTAAGTTTTTTTTTTATAGCTTTTGACTGGAAAAAAAGTTACTTTAGCTTTGAGATAATGTCACAATGCTTCTAAGTTCTGAGTGTTGAGGGAGATACTTGATGGGTTACATTGTTCGTGTCACCTTCTGGTTTGAGGCTGGCTTGGTGACACACGGGTCCATGTTATGGGTCCCTTGTATCTAAGTGTCACTCTGTCATCCTGTAGTGGGCCTTACAATAATCCTAGGAGGTGCGAACCGCCGAAAACTCCCATTTACTTGAATAGGAGTTTTTCGGTCCATCATTGTGGGATTGGCCGCTTCAGGGTTTATTGAATGATCCACGATAGGGTGTCTTCCATCTCTGTGTCACTATATCACCCTGCAGTGAGGGACTTACTCAATAGCTTATAGGTCCCTTCTATAAAGGCGTCACAATGTCTGCACTATATAGGGACCTATGGAGTTAAATTTCCCATCCCAAGTAAAAACCTGGTGCCAGTTCCACTTCCTTGCCTGCTTCTGCCTGCCATTTACATGCAATGCCAGTCTCCTTTTTAAGGCGTTCCCCTCTCTACCTCTCCAAAAACAAGACCTATTCCCGAGCAGGCAGCTGGCAGGCTTGTTTGTCTTCTGCAGGCTCTTGGCGTGGCTCCCAGACCCGGGAACGTAGAGCTGGGAAGGGGGCTTGTTATGAAATGACAATGCTGTCTTTCATTGGGGCTGGTTCTCATTACGGAGTATTACACAATTGTACTCTGATTTTGTCCCCCACTCTCCGCAGGATAATCCGTTCATTTTTCCCACATAACGACATCATGATGTAAAGGAAAGGGCAGAAGTCTCATATAGGAAACCACAGACAAAGTGCCTGCTACCACAGCTTCGGGTATCTGCCTTATACCAAAGGATATGAGATTAACCTGATCACTATTACGGAGCTAGATATCTCCTTGCCTCTCTGCACAGCAGGTTAGCGGTGTGCATGCAGAATCCCACGCGTGCATGCAGAATCCCACGCGTGCTTGCAGAATCCCACGCGTGCATGCAGAATCCCACGCGTGCATGCAGAATCCCACGCGTGCTTGCAGAATCCCACGCGTGCTTGCAGAATCCCACGCGTGAGTGCAGAATCCCACGCGTGCGTGCAGAATCCCACGCGTGCGTGCAGAATCCCACGCGTGCGTGCAGAATCCCACGCGAGCATGCAGAATGCCACGCATGCATGCATAATCCCATGCGCACATACAGAATTCCACGCGTCCATGCAGAATCAAACATGTGCATGCAGTATCACACGCGTACATGCAGAATCAAACGTGTGCATCCAGAATCCCACGCGAGCATGCAGAACCCCACGCGAGCATGCAGAATCCCACGCGTGCCTGCAGAATCCCACGCATACATGCAGGATCCCACGCATACATGCAGGATCCCACGCGTCCATGCAGAATCAAACATGTGCATGCAGAATCCCAAGCGTGCATGCACAACCCCAAGCGTACATGCGGAATCCCAAACGTACATGCAGAATCACACGCATGCATGCAGTATCACATGCATGCAGAATCCCAAGCATGCATGCAGAACCCCAAGCATGCATGCAGAACCCCAAACGTACATGCAGAATCCCAAATGTGCATGCAGAATCACACGCGTGCATTTTAATAATAACCTTAGTTTATTTCGCATCTCTCGGTTCCAAAGAACGTTACCATTGTACTTCCGAAGCCCTTGTGCAGCCCCTCCTGGGGTGGAATCCCGGCAGTCGGTCTCCGGAGTTGTGGACTGCACTGCAGCCTTCAAAGAGAAGAGGGAAGAAGGATCAATCACATTGTTCTGACCCAGTGGTCCCTGATATCTCCCAGGCGCTACCTGTGATTAGGGTCCTGCGCGTGCTTGAGGTTTTGCACACCTGTTACATTTGGCCATAATATGGGATGCGGCCACATTGCCCTTTAATTAATAGGTATGCAGCCTGCTGCAGGATCATGCAGCAGTTGCATGGTCAACACCATTATTTATGGACCATAATACAGCCTTTTTGCTGCCACCCGTAATTTCCTTCCCTGTGGCAGTAAAAGGGTTAAGTTGTAGAGAATCCAGATAGACATTTAACTCTTTCTCTGCCAGGAGTGTCTGCAATGCCTATCCATGTACTTAACCAAAGACTTCCGTGTGGGGGGAAACCTGAAGACACTGGGGAGCCTCAAGCTGTCCCCGGAAATCACCGGGGCAGCGCAACTAGAAAGGTTCTTTGTTTTGCCCAGTCTGGGGTGAGGCAGAGGGGCCACCCTTAGGGAACAGGAATAAAAATAGAAAGGAGGTGGACACAAGTCCTTTTACAGAGGAGCAGGTCCTAACGGAGACGTTAAAAAGCGGACACGTCAGTGGGGCCAGAGGGGATAAACCGAGGGTATTATTATAAGAGCTTGGGGGGGGGGGGGGTGCTGGCAACACCAGTAACAGAACTATAAACAGGATTAATGGCAATATAATGCCAACTAATATAGTGGACAGGGCCTGGGGGGGAGGGGGGTTACTTAAAGTAATGGGGAACGTGATGCCAGTAGGATGTTAGGGTGTATAGGGAGAGGTATTAGCAGCAGGGTGTTAGGGTGTATAGGGAGAGGTATTAGCAGCGGGATGTTAGGGTGTATAGGGAGAGGTATTAGCAGCGGGATGGGGGTTAGGAGGTATAGGGAGAGGTTATTGCAAAAAAAGCAGGGTGTGTAGGAGTGTTAGGGGCAGAGGTATTGCAGCGCGTATGTTAGGGTATAGGGAGGGGAGTTAGAACACGTGTTGGTTGTTAGATGTATAGGTGAGAGGTATCAAGCAGCAGGGTGTTATGGGTTGTATAGGGAGAATTGGGTTAATAGATAGCGTGAGGTGTTGCGGGGATAGGGGAAGATAGGTAATTAGCATCGTTGTTGGTGGTGTTGAGATTAGCAGCGGGTGTTGGTAAGGGGTTTACTAGTGGAGTGTTAGACGAGGTATTAGAAAGCGGTTGTTTTGTTGAGTTTAGCCTTGGTGTTGGTGCACTAGGTGAGGTTAAGCACGGAGTAGGCGTATAGGGAGAGGTATTAGCAGACGGGATTAGGGTGTATAGGGAGAGGTATTAGAGCGGGGGGGGTGGTTAGGGTGGGGTTGTTAGGGTGTATAGGTGAGAGGTATTAGCAGGGGCGGGTGTTAGGGTGTATAGGGAGAGGTTAGCAGCGGGTGTTAGGGTGTATAGGGAGAGGCTATTAGACAAGCGGGGAATTTAGGGTGTATAGGGAGAGGTATTACAGCTGGGTGTTAGGGTTTTGTTTCATGGTATTAAAGGGAGAGGGTATTAGCAGCGTGGGGGTTTAGAGGGTATAGGCGAGGAGGTGAGCGGATGTTAGGGTGGTATAGGGAGAGGTTATAGGTCAGCGGGTGTTAGGGTGTATAGGGAAGTATTAGCAGCGGGTGTGGTGTTAGGGTTAGCACATAGGGAGAGTAGTGAGCGGGATGTTAGGGGGTGTAGCGGGAGAGGTGTAGGAGATCGGTATTAGCAGCGGGGTTGTTGGGGTATAGGAGAAGGTATTCAGCAGCGGTTGTGGTGTTAGGTGTATAGGGAGAGTATTAGCAGCGGGTGTTAGGGTGTATAGGAAGGTATTCAAGCAGGCCGTGTTAGGTGTATAGGAGAGGTATTAGCGATCGGGTGTTAGGTGTATGTATAGGGAGACGGTATTAGCAGCGGGGGTGTTGGTGGTTTAGTGGGGTAGTTATAGGAGAGAGGTATTAGCAGCAGGGATGTTAGGGCGTTATAGTGGAGAGGTATTAGCAGGGTTGAGGGTGTATAGGGAGAGGATTAGCACGCGGATGTTGGTGGTGTATAGGAGAGGTATTAGCAGCGGGTGTTAGGGTGTATAGGGAGAGGTATTAGCAGCGGGACTGTTGGGTGTGATAGGAGAGGTATTAGCAGCGGGGTTAGGGTGTAATAGCGAGGGATTAGAGCGGGTGTTAGGGGTGTAATAGGCAAGGTATTAGCAGCGGGTGTGGGGAGGGTGTATAGGGAGAGGTATTAGCAGCGGGGTGTGTGTAGGGTTGTATAGGGAGAGGTATTAGCAGCGGGGTGGGTGTATAGGGTGTATTAGGGAGAGGTATTAGCAGCGGAGTTAGGGTGTTAGGGTGTATAGGGAGAGGGTATTGCAGCGGGGGTGTTAGGGTGTATAGGAGGGTATTAGACAGCGGGGTGTTAGGGTGTATAGGGAGAGGTTATTAGCAGATGTGGTCGTTGGGGTATCGGGAGAGGTATTAGCAGAGGGCTTCTTTTCAGGGAGCGGTGAGGGGGGGAGAGGGAGACTGGGGATAGGAGATAGAGGGGAACATATAGAAGGGGAGTGAGTGTGTGAGAGGTAGGACGCATCCTCTGGGTATTCGGTATACGGAGAGAGAGTGAAAGCGGGTGGGAGGGGTGATCCATAGATCGGTGTGAACGGGTGGGAGTAGGGAGGAACAAATTTTGGGTCATTAGATAAGAGGTAGGGGAAAACAGATGGGAGGGGGTAAGGGAGGGACATATTCGCGTAGTAGAAGAGGTGAAAGTGTCTGGGTGTTAGGGGGTATAGGAGAAATGGAGATTGGTATTAGAAGCGGCGTCGGTGTTTTGTTTAGGTGTATAGAGAAGAGGTTATTAGCAGAGGAGATGGGTGGGGGGGGGGGTGGGACATGTTAGGGTGTATAGGGAGACTGGTGGTATTAGAAGAAGAGAGTAGGGGGTTAGGATGCCGTTATGAGGTCCGTATGTTAGCAGCGGGGCTGTAAGGGGGTATAGGGAGAGTTTTATTAGCAGCGGGTGGTGGCCTGGTTGTGGGTCGTTAGGGTGTATAGGGGAGAGGTATTAGCAGCAGGTGTTAGGGGTGGTTGTATAGGGACGAGGTATATTAGCAGCAGGGGGTGTTTAGGGTGGATATGGGAGAGTAGGTCACCGGTATGCAGCGGGGTGTTAGGGTGAATAAGGGAGAAGGATTAGCAGCAGGGCTAGAGGGTGTATAGGGAAGTGGTATTAGCAACAGGATGTTAGGGTGATACGGAGAGGTATTAGCAGCGGGATGTTAGGGTTGTATATGCAGACGGTATTAGCCATGCGGGAGTTAGGCGGTATATGGAGAGGTAGTAGCACGGGATGTTAGGGTTGGTATATGGAGAGGTATCGAGGAGGATTAGAAGCAGATTTAGAGGGTTGTAGATGCGAGCACGAGGTATAGCAGAGGGGGGTGTTAGGGTGGTATACGGGAGATAGTTATTGTAGCATGCGGGATGGTAGGGTGTTTTATAGGGCGATGGTATTAGCGGCAGGATATAGGGTGGTCTGGGAGAAGGTATAGAAGCGGGATGTTGGGTGTTAGGGAGATAGGTGTAGCAGCAGTGGTGTTTAGCGGGTACAGGGAGAGCGGTATGAGAAGCGGGATGTGAGGATGTATAGGGAGAAGAAGAGATTAGGACATAGGATTGTTGGGTGTATGGGGGAGGGGGGGTTATTAGCAGAGATGTAGATGGGATAGGGATGAGATCCAGTAGGACGGGTTAGGGTGTATAGGGAGTGAGAGGGTATCAGACAGGCGTTAGGGTGTTAGTAGGAGAGGTATAACAGCGGGATGAGGGGTATTAGGGAGAGGAGTTAGCAGCGGGATGTTAGGGTTGATATAGGGCGCAGGTATTAGCAGCGGGTGTGTAGGGGGTGTGTTAGGTGATATAGGGAGAGGTTTAGCGCAGGTGGTAGAGGGTGGGGAGGTATAGCAGCGGGATGATGTTAGGGTATAGGGAGAGGTATTTAGCAGCAGCGGTTGTCCTAGGGCTATATAGGGAGAGGGGAGTTAGCAGTGTGATGCTAGGATGATATGGAGAAGATTAGCCGTAGGATGTGGGGGTGTATTACGGAGCGGTATTTATTAGCAGCGGGATGTTAGGGTGGTATAGGGCGAGGTATTAGGCAGCAGGGTTGTTAGGGTATAGGGAGAGAAGATTAGCTCGTAGGACTGTGGGGGGTATGGGGAGAGATATAGCATTAGAGAAAGAGAGGTGGGGGGAGGGGGAGGGGATACTACTTTATAGTCACTGGTTATCACATCCACCTAGACGTGCTTGATGTCTCATTACTAGAGACCAGCTAACTGGTAAAAAAAATAAATATTTACAGAGTTGTATCCCGGCTTCCGGCACAGGTGGCTCCATCAGAGCGTCCTTCAACCAGAGCTGCTTGATGAGCTACCTGGTGAAGCACGGGATAATCCTGTGAAACCACTAAAAGAAGACCCTTTGGTTTTTTGGGGCGGCGGGCCTGGAGATGGAGGTGAGCACCCCTGGGTATCGTATCTATGTCAGATAGTGCATTTGAGGCTCCAAATCCTCCGTATCTCACACGCCTGCGCCCTTCTCTGCAGGAAGGTCAGTGATCTGGCAGAGGAGGAAGGAACCCATTATGCAATGTCCGGAATTATTTTCGCGGACCTACTCTGCTCAAGTGAGGTCATTCTCTTGTTTGAATAAATGTCTCACGGGTTTTGCACAAGTCGAGGCGCCTCTTTCTCTCGCCTCTTTATCGCGGCCTCGTCTTTCTTCGCCTCTTTCTCTCGCCTTTCTCTCGGCCTCTTCCTAACATTACCGTCCCGTGGGCCGAGAAGGAAAACCAAGAAAACCACGCTTAAGGATAGCACTGAGCAGCGAAATAATAAAGGTGTATATACATATCGATATTGTACGTACCCACAGGTGTAATCAGCGCCTTACAAAAGCACAACACAGCACAGGGACAATAAATACAAGAAGAGGCAACAAGCAAAGTCAGAAATCCCTGCCCGGAGAGCGTACAATCTAAGTGCCAATCTAAAATGAAGGAGTGAAGCTCAGTATAGTATATCCCAGTCACCGGGCTGCGGTTAATAGATATTTTCGTTTAAGGAGTACGGAAGCTATCAGAAGGAAATGTTTTAGAAGAAGAGGTCTCTTCTGAAGCGCGCAGGGCAGACAAGCTAAAGGACGTTTGTGAGGAAGTCCTTCTTACGGCAAAGGGAGTACATCGTGTGTGAACAGCTCCACAGAGGGGGGTAGAGGTCTAATACGTATGGAATTCAAACATGTTGGGTGTAGACATACGTAGGCTAAATTCGAAAGAAAGCAACAAACAAAGAGGGTCTGTGGTTTTATATAGGCAGGAAGAGCGGCAGGACACAGGGTTCTCTTATATGCATGTCAGGAAATATACTTGTGAGCACATTCCTGCTCAGGCAGGTGCGATTTAACCGCATTTCCCCATTATCTCCAGAATGCAGTGTTTCCACGCAGCAAGGATTTTGGGAATTGTACAGCCAAGAACACTCTGTCACCTTTGCTGCAAATCCAATTTTGACTGGACCCCTCCCTATAAGCTGCCGCATTACACCAGCTTTTCACAGCCAGCCTGGGTTAAAGTGCCGAGTCCAGTTCAACCTACTCACAGACAAGCGATGACTGTTGGTCTAGTCATTGTGAGGCTGGTTATACTGGTTTGCCATTTGAAGGCGAGATAGGTTTCACCCCACACATGAAAGGAGCTTTATGGTGGGTTAAAAAAGGACAAAACCCTGTAAAACTCTATCTGTTTGTGATCCAGAAGGAAATTCCAACTACACAAACACAGCGACCTTCTGCTCCAGCGCTGGGCTCCACGCACACTGAGATTAGGCTTTGTCATGCCGGCCTCAGATAAGAACAAAACTGTGATTCCTATAACCAAACGGCCCGCGCTCACACAGGTCGCTCGGATAAGTGATTGCGAGCAGTATATCGCACAAAGATTCCTTTCGGCCAATGTAGTGTCAGTATTAAACTACCGTTGGACTGCAAAATACGGCCGTCAACGCTGCTTCGGATTAAGTGACGTCCAATATCTCAGGCGCCGCCAATCCATTTTAAAACATTGATCAGACCTCCACCAACAGTCGGAGATATATATTCATCTTTTGTCTACTTCTTAGTTAACTAAATATGTGGACGGAAATAACGACAGAAAACAAAAACAGATCATTAAAGGCTGTATATGTAATAACGTAACCAAATGCGTATACAGATTTTTGAACGAACTTGTGCATCTGTGATTTGGCAACTATTGCCATGGTGCACTGTGAGACATTACTATGCTGAGTGCACAAGGACAGTTATTACATTTTTTAAGGATTAGATCCAAAATCGAATTGGCACATACCAAATGAGGCGTGAGTTATCTTTTAATGTTATACGCGATGTAATGGATCGGAAGAGAGGATCGCACACATGCTGTCGGAATCATTCCGTCATGCTGGGATGATCACATCAAATCGCCCAGCAGACGGGCGTAGAACGCGAGGCACAAACGCAGAAATGAGCGAAGGACACGGAACGCAGAGTCTGCGCGACTAGCCCCTGTGTGGAACGTGGCCAAAGGGATGGTATACTTGACCAATGATTCTCACAAGCACATACTGACAGTGGCGTAAGTCAGAAGATGGGGGGCTCATCGACTGCTCGAAGGACACCACTCAGGCATTGAAGGAGTTAATGTATGATGTAGCGCAGACAGGTGTGACAGAGAGTTGTGGAGGGGACAGTGGACGCCAGGGATGTGAAAATTGGTGAGCCAGGTTTAGCTTGTAAGTGATCAATTTTAATCTCATGGGACATGCATAACCCGATGGATAAATCCTGCCTGTGACAGGAGCCCTGGCACTCCCAATTCGTCTTCTTACATGACCTTTGGGACATTCTTCTTGCCCCCTGCGTGTACCTCTTCTATGACTACTCAGGTTTTGGTGGGATATCCAGCTCCAGCTTTGTAAGGGTGAAATTAGCCCCATATCCGCAAATAGTGGACTGAATTCGCTCCAAGTACAGGCTCAGAAGTCGGGGCTTTGGCAAAGGGTAATTGTGACAATGGTTCACAAACTTTTTCTAAAGGAGTAGTGATTTTGTGGGTAGTACGTTTCCAAATAAATGATCTGAAATTAACTTTAGTTAAGGGGTTAAATTGTCGCATAATGAAACTGGGACACTGATGTAGAGAAGAGATAACCGCTAATCTCCTAAGGGTCTTAGCACAATTGCACATCTTCAAAGTGTTAAGCCGAGGGGGTGAGTTAAATTGGCAGGGACAGTTGGCAGTGCTGTAATCTCTATATAAGCAGGGGGCCAGTACCCAAGTCATCCTGTTGTGTGTGTGTGTCAAAAGTGTTGTGGTCTGGACTTGCAAGAGTGACACGCACAGCAAATTGCCACAGGGAAGGGGGTGACCTGCGCCTCTCGGTGGGGAGCACACCTTGGGACAGGGGGGGAAAAGGGGCCGAAACAGAATTTCGCAGCTCATTCCTATATTCCAAGGGATGAAGCAGCAGAGACCCGTCCAGGAGTCGGAGGAAGATTCTGACCCCTTCTGGAGCCGGTGGATAACCAATACCCCGCGTGTCCCTGTAGAGGGATGGACCGTGGCAGAGCTCCTGTGCCCCCCTGTGCCCGGCGGTCCCTCTCTCCCGCCCTTTGGGGCAGTAGGTGGAGGGGCTGCTCACGTCACTGTGGTTTGTTATTGCTGTACTTTATAGTAATTCCCTCTAGCGCTGATAATGCTCAACTGTAAACACGATCATTTACTGACACTGCAAATAGTGAACTTTAAAGCATGTGAATCTCTTGCTGAAGAGCTTACACTATTTTTGTTCGTATTTTTTTTATTGGTCATCCAAGGTCACAATCTTCCCCTATTCCAAACAATGGGCCTTGGTCTTCCATGGTCTCATACCATGTTTTCCATCATAGATAATGGCGGTTTCCCACAAGGCCGTTTTCTGGAATAGAGGAGATTTTACTGCCTAGTTTCCAGTGCAGATTATACAGATAAGCCGTACCTGCCAACTACTCAACGTATGTTATAATGATCCAGGCCGGTCTTTGTTCTCAGCTGAGTCTGATAACTGCAGTTGCCAACAGATCAGCAATAAATGAATACAAAACAAGGACTGAATGAATATTGCGGACCTGGGTATTGGCAGAGCTAGTATAAACACTTGTGTCCCAGTCTCTGTGGAGGTCATTGCTTTAAATCTCAAGTGCACTTTGCTGTGGTCTCTGTAGCAGGATGTGTCCTTGGTTCCACAGATTGTGGCCCTACAGTCAATGATGTTCAATTTGCATTCCATGCCCCAATGCCTTCTGGACCTTGTAGTCCAATGCCTTCTGGTCTAAGCAATCATGATGCGTGGAGAATATCTGAATAGTGTTCAGTGCACTAGGTCCTTGTAGTCCTGGTTGTCCATATATCCTATAAAATCAGGGGATTACTAAAGATGAAACGCCACAATACATTTTAATGAGAGTGTAATCACTGACTCCAATGCATCAGTGGAAGGGTAAAGAAACAAACCTTGTCTTATACCCCTCACAGCCTTGTTTGCGCAGAGAGGCCAGAGACATTATTAACCACTTACCCACTGCGCTGCCAGAGAAGCAGAAATAAAATACATTTTTTATAACAGTGCTTTGATTCTCTGTTTTCCCCAAAAGTTATGCCCTTGTAAACATGATTCTCACATAAACTGTAGCATTCTGTACAATCCGCCACATCCGGTGCTGAAAATACTCTGGCGCCGTGGTGACACAGGGCTGTGTAACTGGTCCCCAAGGGGCCAGATTCGAAACATTCAGGAGTAGAAGCTGATTGTAATGTTACTATAGATACATTTAAATACTTGGAATGTAACATTTTGCAAACAGTTAATATAACATCTGTACAATATATTTACATTACCTTAGCATGCAGGTGCGTTCAGTGTTTAAGAAATGCGCTCGGCTGCCTAAGCAACCCCCAGTATGAGACAATAATGTAGGCGGAGCAGCGAGCCCAAGGGCCACATCCTTAGTGGGCCACTAGTTGGGGAGCGACCCTGGTCTAACACACTGACAACTAGTGGGGAGTCCCTGGTACTACACACTGACAACTAGTGGGGAGCCCTGGTCTAACACACTGACAACTAGTTGGGGAGCCCTGGTCTAACACACTGACAACTAGTTGGGGAGCCCTGGTCTAACACACTGACAACTAGTTGGGGAGCCCTGGTCTAACACACTGACAACTAGTTGGTGCATTACGACTATGAACCCACATGATGACGCTAAGCCTCGGCTGTATGTATATAACTGTGATTCCATCGCTGCGAAGTCCTGGAAAATGCTGTATAAATGTGAGATCAGCGCAGCAAATTGTTCTAACAAGCTTCATACGCCCAGAGAATGAAAAGCCATGAAGTATTAGGCCGCGCTTATACCAAATGTGGCTGGGTACGCGTAGCGCGCGCCGCTGGAACACATAAAAGCAACCTAATGCAGTTGCTTATACTTCGCGCTTGGCGCGGACGCTGCAGAGCGGCCGCGCAAGCTTTTCAAACAGATTTTCATTTTTGATGAGGGCGAACCGCTCACGGCCACGCCTGCGCCACACCTCCGTCTCCTCCGTTTTCCTCCAGCCTCCAGTGTATGTTTTGAGCGTGCGCAGCGCCCTAGTGACATCACGACGCTCGCATGCGCGGGGTATTACTGTGCTGGATTGTAGGAGGGGTGTCAGTCTGATCCAAATACATACACATGGACTATTAATGAGGTCGCTATAGGAGAGTGGTTACCAAGAAATAATGAACTTCATGTGACGGCATTTTAACCACACAGGGTTAAATAAATCAGGAAGAAAGGAATTAACTGAGAAAACTGTGAGCTTTGCTAATAAATCCCATCCATCCATCCATCACACCACCCTCTCAGTGCCATGTAATGCAGTCTGCATAGTCTCACTGTCATAGCTTAACCCTTGCTGGCCCTGATGATGGTAAAAGTATAGAACAGAATTTAAGACAGTCTTTATAAGCCAATTCACTTATTGGGCGACAAAGCATTTCTTTTACAGGGGGGTCCCAGGAGAGTATTTGGTTACAACTCAATGCCTGTTGAAGAAGTTTTATAATAATAATCACTTTATTTCATATAGGGCTTTTCCCCCAATGCTACTCAAAGTGCTTCACAATTACAAAATAGCGCTGTACGTATCATTTTCCAGGCACCGTCATTCTCCAAAGAGCTTACACTCTATGTGTTTTGGTGCCTGAGGCACAGGGAGATAAAGTGACTCGCTGAAGATCGCAAGGAGCCGACACCGGGAATTTAACCAGGCTCGGATCCCAGCATTTCCCCTGCAGAGGAATCCCACAAATCTAAATTCATAGACAAGTTATTTTAAAGGAGAATCCAAGCAATGTGCGTTTTTTTTTTAAATAAACCAGTTCTGTAGTATTAGATGATACTTGCTACCCTTTTTTATTTAAAAATGTAACTCTTACTGCCATTTTTTATGAGTATTGATATACTGATAATCCTTTGATTTCTGTAGCAGGTTTAGCACACCTCCCCAGCAGTGCAAGATCTTTCTAACACTTTCCTGATTGGGATCATTTGTTGCCAATATTCCCAGCAGTTTGAGCTGTAAACTGTAACAATAGATAATGTTACCCTAGTAACATAAGGATACATTGTAGTTGCTGAGTGACACTGACTGAAGGATTGATTGAAAATGAAAGGTAGTAGCCATTTAGTGAACCCTGGTAAGATCTTTGCTGATTGATCACAGGAGAACGAATTGATCGGCAGCTTAGGTAATTCGTTTTCAATAAAGGTAATCAAAGGCTGCGTATATTAAAATTTAAAAAAGAGTTTTTATTTTTTTGAAGCTGCTTGGATTCCCTCATTAAAATGAGAGTTTGTTTGTCCCTCTGGCAGAAAAGGAAATATGTTTCACAATGTTGTCCAAATCTGCATTCTCCCTCATTGACTCACTATGTTATCAGTTGTGTCTCACATGATGTCACCCTGTGCCCACCCTGTGCTGTTTCTTGCTCTTTTCCAGATGTGTTAAGACATTTTTCCCAGACAAGTAGGTTCTGTATCTGAGTTTTTATGCATGTGCGATCGCTGGCTGGTCCCTGCCTCACCGCGCACGCACTGGGGGTCCGTGTATCAAGCTCTTGCAAATTGGACCTCGGGGCATAGCAAACGTACAGTATTATTTGTTCTGTCTCCATCTGCAAACGTTGTCAGCCAAGTTCCTTAGATTAGAGACAGGCCTGTTTGCTGGAGACCTATTCCACATCACAAAAAGAAACACACATGGTGTCCGTAGAAGTCCTCATTATAATAATTTATCTGTAGTGTAACTCAGGGGTACTCAACTCTGGTCCTCAAGCACCCCCCCACCCCAACAGGTCAGGCTTTCAGGATATCCCTGCTTCAGCACAGGTGGCTCAATCAGCCCCAGGTGGCTTAATCAGTCCCTGCTTCAGCACAGATGTCTCAGTTAGTCCCTGCTTCAGCATAGGACTTCAGTCCTATGTCTTCGACTGAGCCTCTGATTGAGCCACCTGTGCTGAAGCTAGGATAACCTGAAAGCCTGACCTGTTGGGGTGGGGGACTGGAGTTGATCCCCCCTGGTGTATCTCCTCCCTAACTCCACCTATTGTTCTGTATAACAAAATTACTCACTGAATAAAGCAAAGAAGTACAGTATAGAGGACAAATACCATGATACGTTGACTGCATAAGATCTGTTGACAATGCCTCTCCAAGGCCCGTGTTTAATATATTGAAGATGCCTTCCCAGCACTGGAGCAGTGATAAGCTTCAATCAAATTAATGGGGCTGGTATCTTCCCCATCTCGGGGAGGGTGGCTTTAGAGCATATTGTATAAGAGCCAATTTGACAGGATAAATGTTATGAGCTTGATATACAGGCCCCTGTTCAAAAGGCTTCTGCGTTGCTATCAGCTCATTAACAGAACATTAAGCTGCATTTGCATGAAGGAGACGTGTCAGTTTGTTAACGAGGTAATAGATGAGTGACTTTGCACCGGATTAAATTGGGGTCATAGATCCCAGTGAGTGCAATTCTGCCACTCTCCTTCCTAACCAGCACGTGTCCCCGAGGACGCTCATCACATACTATGGGGTTGGGAGTGGGGTTGCCTAGGGTGCAGGGTAGGGGACGACTTAGACAGTCGTGAATATCAATGAGACCTTTTCTTTTTACATCGAGTTGTATGTATGTATGTCTTTATATATATAGCGCCATTAATATACATAGCACTTCACAGCAGTAATATACGTGGCAATCATATAAATAACAAATAATACAAATAACAGATCGTGGGAATAAGTGCTTCATACATCAAATTTACACTTAGGAAGAGGAGTCCCTGCTCCGAAGAGCTTACAATCTAATTGGTAGGTAGGAAGAACGTACAGAGACAGTGGGAGGGCGTTCTGATAAGTGCGTCTGCAGGGGGCCAAGCTTTATGTATCAGGTGTATAGTATTAGCCACGGTGCTACTCATATGCTTCTTTAAGCAAGTGTGTTTTAAGGTGGGTCTTAAAGGTGGATAGAGAGGGTGCTAGTCGGGTATTGAAGGGAAGGGCATTCCAGAGGTGTGGGGCAGTCAGTGAGAAAGGTTTAAGGCGGGATAGGGCTTTAGATACAAAGGGGGTAGAAAGAAGACATCCTTGAGTGTAATGCAAGAGTCGGGATGGTGCATAGCGAGAAATTAGGGCTGAGATGTAAGGAGGGGCAGAAGAGTGTAAAGCTTTAAAAGTGAGAAGGAGAATTGAGTGTGTGATGCGGGATTTGATCGGAAGCTAGGAGAGGGATTTCAGGAGGGGAGACACTGAGACAGATTTAGGAAAGAGTAGAGTGATTCTGGCAGCAGCGTTTAGGATAGATTGTAGGGGAGACAGGTAAGAGGCAGGAAGGCCAGAAAGCAGGAGGTTATAGTAATCGAGATGGGAGAGAATGAGGGCCTGAGTCAGAGTTTTAGCAGTCGAGCAACAGAGGAGAGGGCGTATCTTTGTAATATTGTGGAGGAAAAAGCAACAGGTTTTAGATACGTTTTGAATGCGAGAGGAGAATGTGAGAGAGGAGTCGAGTGTGACCCCTAGGCAGCGTGCTGGGGCTACTGGGTGTATGACAGAACTTGCAACAGCAATGTGGAAGGAGGTAGTGGGGCCAGGTTTGGGATGAAATATGAGGAGCTCTGTTTTTGATATGTTGAGTTTAAGTCGGTGGAGGGGCATCGAGAAGTAAATTTGTGTGTCGTCAGAATAGAGGTGATATTTGAACCCAAGAGATGTGATTAGGTCACCTAGAGAGAGTGTGTACAGAGAAAAGAGGAGAGGTCCCAGGACAGAGACCTGGGGTACCCCCACAGAGAGATCGATAGAGGAGGAAGAGGTGTTAGCAGAAGAGACACTGAAAGTACGATGGGAGAGGTAAGAGGAGATCAAAGATAGAGCTTTGTTACAAATACCAAGAGTATGGAGAATGTGAAGGAGGAGAGGGTGATCCATGGAATCAAATGCTGCAGAGAGATTGAGTAATATGAGCAGAGTGTAATGACCTTTGTCTTTGGCAGCATGGAGGTCATTAGTTATTTTAGTGAGGGCTGTTTCAGTGGAGTGAGCAGTGTGGAAACCAAATTTTAGAGGGTCTAGGTGAGAATAGAATTGAGAAAATGGAGCATGCGAGAGAATACAAGATGTTCAAGGAGTTTAGAGGCAAAAGGCAGGAGGGAGACAGGTCGATAGTTAGAAAGACAGGTAGGGTCAAGCTAGCTGTTTTTGAGTAATGGTATGACTGTTGCATGTTTGAAGGAAGAGGGAAAGGCACCCGAGTAGAGGGAGGAGTTAAAAATCTGTGTGAGCATAGGGATTATAGTAGGAGTAAGATCTTTTAGGAGATGGGAGGGAATGGGGTCAAGAGGGCATGTGGTAGAGGGAGAAGAGGCGATCAACAGCGACACATCCTCCTCTGTGATAGCGGAAAAAGAGTCAAGGAAGGCAGGAGGAGAGTTAGGAAGAGGTGTAGGATGGGAGGAGGAAACAAAAGGGATGTTCTGACATATTGATTCCACCTTTTCCTTAAAATAGTCAGCAAAGTCCTGAGGTGAGATGGAGGAATAAGAAGAGGCAGCTGAGGGTGGTCTGAGTAGGGAGTCAAAGACAGAGAGTCAGCGTGGGTTAGACTTGTGCGTGTTAATTAGTGAAGAAAAGTAGGTTTGTTTAGCCTGAAAGAGGGCAGAGTTGAAACAGTTGATCGAAAGAAAGAAACATACACTCTAGCGCATGAAATGGTAATATTATTGAGAACCTTGGTTCCCCAGAAGCAGATAGTACCAGGATTCCAAGAAATACAGAAATGTGCAGGTACAAAATATAAAATGAATTAATACAATATATATATGAAACACACAACGTAGCACACCGCCCACTTTTTATAATTTTGCTTTTGACAAGTGTCTGAAGATTGACACAAATGAGTTGCACTTTACAACAGTGTGGGAAGTACTAGGTATCAAATTGCACCACTAATATTGTCCTTCTGCTATATACAATACTAGCGGAGAGACCCGGCGCTGCCCGGGACCAAAACCTCCTGCTCCCTCCACGTCCCTCTGCGCCTCCCCCCCCCCCCCCCCCCCCCCCCCTTAAGTGTTTGAAGCCAGGGGACAGTGTCAAAGAAAGGTGGGGAGGGGGAGGGATACTGGGGGGGAGAGAAAGTGTGGATAAGAATAGAGGCAAGCAGGATAATTACAAGCAATTTTGATAGGGTGTGAGAAAACCCATGTCCGCATTAAGTCCTTTGGTTTTGGTGTCAAAGAGTCTTATCATTCTGAGTTCAAATGTTTTCCGTTCTTGGGTGCTTTTAAACATTCCATTGAGGATTTTGATTTTTAGATCATTTATGGAATGATCTGGTTGTGAGAAGTGATGTCCCACAGGTGAACAGTATCTTCCTTCTTCGTGATGGAGTATAGAGTGTCTGTGCATATTCATTCTTCCTTGTAGTTTTTGACTGGTTTCCCCAATGTAGCAACCTTGGTCACATTTGTTGCACTGAATCATATACACTAAATTCCTGGATGTGCAGCTGTATGAACCTTTAACATTGAATGTTCTATGGTTGTGACTGGCTGTGGGATCCTGGCAAATATGTTTGCAGAGTTAGCAGCGTTTGTTGCTGCACGGTTTTGTGCCATTATCCATGTTTTTAAAATCGCTGTGAAGTTTTCTGCTGACTAATTTCTGTTTGAGGTTTGGTGGTTGCCGGAATGCAAGAATGGGAGGTTACTAGCCATTTTATCAAATGGTGGTGGCGCATTCATTCGCCAGAGATTCGGCCCTTACAGTATACAGCAAGTTTAACACGCCAAAAACATGGCTAGTTCCAGAACTGGCTAATGCTTTTTTTTGCTGCATACTGCATAGACCCCTTAGTGTGTTATATGAGTTACTAGCTGAGAGACACGGCGCTGCCCGGGACCAACACCTCCTGCTCCCTCCTCTCTCCACTCCCCCCATCCCTCTCCGCCCCCCCCCCCCCCGCGCAGCTCCAGTCCTCCCCCCCACGCAGCTCCAGTCCTCCCCCCCCTGCGCAGCGCCGGCCATTCCCCCCCACTACACAGCTCCGGGCGTGTGTCCCCCCCCTACACAGCTCCGGGCGCGTGTGTCCCCGAGCAGCTCCGTTCCCCCCCCCCCATGCGCGGCACACAGTGAGACACACAAAAACAGTGAGATACACACAAACAGTGAGACACACACACACACAGTGAGACACACACACAGTGAGACACACACACAGTGAGACACACACACAGTGAGACACACACACAGTGAGACACACACAAACAGTGAGACACATACACAGTGAGACACACACACCGTGAGACACACACACCGTGAGACACACACACAGTGAGACACACACACACACTGTAATGAGCCGGGAGTCACGCCGCCCTCGGCGTGCTCCCCACTCACCTGCAGCTCCACCGGGTCCCCCCGCGGCACGCAGGCAGCCTCCCTCCAGGACGCCGATCGCAGCTCCACGTGGGCGCGCGCGCGCACGCCAATGCTCCTCTTCTAGTGTTGGTCCTGTGGGTATGCCCGGTCATGCACCTGCAAGCGCAGCTACACGGAGGCGCGGCCAAATGGAGGCGCACCAACCCCTTAAAGGCACTGCACCTCAACCCATTGCTGCAATCAAATGCAGCCTTACTACTGGGCTCCTCCCCTGGGACTCATGCTGGACCTATCCCTGCCGTAGCCTGGCCCTTCCACAGACCCCCACCTTGCTGCGCTGCCATTGGACCCTCTCTCCTATATATACCCTACAGTTTCACTGACTCGTCGGCTGAGCATAGAACCAGTTGTTCTCATAACTCTCTGCCTCCCTAGTCCTGTCTTGTCTTGTTTTGCCGTCTTCCTCGTGTACCGAACCGGCTTCCTCTATGACCCTCCGCACCTCCTGCATCCCGAACTTGGCTTACGGCAATACGACTCTCCGCACCTCTGGCACACCGAACCCGGCAAATGGTAAAATGATTACGTCTCTCTCTCTAACCCCGGACTTGGCTAACAGCACCCTCTACCATCCGTACCTCTCCTGCACCGACTCGGACTCCCAGACCACTCTACTCTCAAGACGTGCCCTCGTCGCTGTGGGTGGCGTTATATCCTATCCCACCTCAGCACCGCGGTCCCGCCTTGTTTGAGGTGAGCTCGTCCTGACACACACACAGTGAGAAACACACACACAGTGAGACACACACACACACAGTGAGACACACACACAGTGAGACACACACACAGTGAGACACACACACACACAGAGACAAACACACACACACACACAGTGACAGACACACACACACACATACTGTGACACACACACATACTGTGACACACACACATACTGTGACACACACACACACACACACATACACACACTGTAACACACACACACACGCACACACTGTGAGACGCACACAAACACACTGTGAGACATGTCCTCAGGCACCAACAACAACTGCAGTGAGGATGCCGCAGCCACGCCCATCCGCCCCACCGGGGGACACCAGCCCCCTCCGTCCATTCTCCGAGCTCCCACCGGTCCAGAAGGCGCCTCTCTCCAATCTGGGCGCTCCGACCGGTCGGTCCCAGGCGTGGGGCATGGAGCATGCAGCGCAGGCCGCCGGGCGACTCGGAGCGTGCGCGACCCGGCGTCGGGAGGACAGTTTGCCGCCCGAGGAGCGGGAGCAGCCGCGGTACCGGGTGTGGGGGGCAGACCATGGAGCGCAGTCCACCGGGCGCATGGCGCCCCGGAGCATGCGCGAGCCGGCGTCGGGAGGACAGTTTGCTGCCTGAGGAGCGGGAGCAGCCGCAGCGTGCACGCACTGCCAGGCAGCTGGACGGCTCAGAGCACACGTGCAACAGGCAGGTGACAGGGGGGCACCGGGGAAAGGGAGGGGGGACCTACACAGGGGGCAATACCTGGTGGGGGTGATACCCGGGGGCAGGGGGACTCAGCGGGAGACAGGGAGACAGAGAACAGGAGGGAGTAGAAGAGAGTGGCCGGGTGGCGGTGCGAGGAGGGCCGGTCGAGGCCACAGAAGCAAGCAAGCCAATGCGAGGGGGGCGGGCCACAGAGCAATCTGATTGGCCAGAGGCTGAGTGACAGACCGACGGACAAATCAGATTGCCCATAGGGACAGGCACATACAACATTTTCAAAAATATATATATAGATTATTCCCAGTGTCCTCTTAGTTTACAATGATCTACAGCAGCGGTGCACAAACTGTGGGGGGGCACGGGGTTACAGAGGCCCCGAGCGCTTCTCGAAGGCACTTAAATGAAGTGCCGGGGAAGCGGTGAAGGCCGCTGTAAACCTTAATTACCGTGGTTCAGCCGGCATCTGGAGACGCAATGCAGCGTCAAATGTCGACGTGGGGTCATGTGACGTCGCGTTCCTATGGCAATGTGACGTCATGACTCCCAGACGCTGGGACCACGGTAAGGCGGAGGGAGGGGGGCGCGTGGAGAGCAGGACAGCCGGCAGGGGGGCGCAGGGGAAAAAGATTGCGCTCCCCTGGTCTACAGTACAGAATGTCAGTGTGTTCCCCTGAAATACTGACATCAAATGTAACCTTACAAACATGGCTTGGGAAACCTGACATTAGGTGGCCTAATTAAAAACTCCCAGAGGTTCTCGCTTGATTTGTTTTGAAGAGAAAGGTGAAAACACAGGAGAATTGTCTCCATCACGTAATATTTGGATTGTTACTTTTTGGACGTCCTAACCTTTATGGTTCATCCTAATGTAATTCCCTAGGTTTATCTCTGTGTGTTTGTAGATGATCTGAAGGGCATTATTATATGACTAGAGTTTAAAGTTACCGTCAAGGGAACATTTCCCATGCTGTCCTTCTAATCACACAGAGACTATGAATGTAGGTTTATAACAACTGCCACCTCTTCAGACATTGACACTGATATTCTTAGGGTACGGGCCTTTGCTAAAGAATGACTAAAAACATCAGTTATTTTATCTTCAGCCTTCTTTGTTTGCTAGTGCAGAGAATCTGTGTCTACGTCCATCAGGATTGAGTTACTGAATTTAAGTGCCAAGAACATCTACTGAATTGTGACACACACACATACTGTGACACACACACACACATACTGTGACACACACACATACTGTGACACACACACACACATACTGTGACACACACACACACATACTGTGACACACACACACATACTGTGACACACACACACACATACTGTGACACACACACACACACACATACTGTGACACACACACACACATATTGTGACACACACACATACTGTGACACACACAACACATATTGTGACACACACACACACACAGTGACACACACACACACTCTGTGACACACACGCACACATACTGTGACACACACACACATACACTGTGACACACACACACACACACACACATACTGTGACACACACATACTGTGACACACACACTTACTGTGACACACACACACACACACACACACATACTGTGACACACACACACACACA
>WSYH01003676.1:25368-63566 GCA_036426205.1 Ascaphus truei
ACTGTGACACACACACACACACACATACTGTGACACACACACATACTGTGACACACACACACACATACTGTGACACACACACACACACATACTGTGACACACACACACACAAACACACACACACACACACACACACACACACAATGTCCTCGGGCACCAAAAACACCTGCAGTGAGGATGCCGCAGCCTCGCCCCCCCACCGGGGGACACCAGTCCCCTCCGTCCATTCTCCGAGCTCCCACCAGTCCAGAAGGTGCCTCTCTCCAATCCGGGCACTCCGCCCAGCCGGTCCCGGGCGTGGGGGGCGGCGCAGGCCGCCGTGTGACCCGGAGCGTGTGCGAGTTGGCGTCGGGAGGACGGTGAGCCGCCTGAGGAGCGGGAGCAGCCGCGGTCCCGGGCGTGGGGGGCAGAGCATGCAGCGCATGGCGCCCCGGAGCATGGCGAGCCGGCGTCGGGAGGACAGTGAGCCGCCTGAGGAGCATGAGCAGCCGCGCGTGCATGCACCGCCAGGCCGCTGGACAGCTCGGAACACGCAGGTGACAGGGGGGCACCGGGGAAAGGGAGTGGGGACCGACACAGGGGGCAGTAGGGGGGGAGTGACATCCGGGGGCAGGGGAGGGGGCAATACCCGGTGGGGGTGATACCCGAGGGCAGGGGGACTCAGCAGGAGACAGAACAGGAGGGAGAGGGAGAAGAAGAGAGTGGCCGGGCGGCGGTGCGAGGAGGAGGAGGGCCACAGAAGCAAGCAAATTAGAGGGGGGCGGCCACGGAGCAATCTGATTGGCCAGAGGCTGAGGGACAGACCAATCAGATTGCCCCTAGAGACGGACGGACATATTGATAGTTGCTAGCACCACACATATATATTAGTTGTTGTCACTCATACAATGATGTCAGAAAGCCAGTACTGAGCATGTACCAATGAGAAAAGGGATTAACGCAATCAAGATTGTGGGGTCACACACAGAGTAGCCAGCATGCAGCATGAATTGAAATGGGAGGATGCACTTGAACGCAATGGGAGTCCCTCAGCTGTTAGGCTATCATATGAACGCTGTTTGCTAACAAACAGCACAGCTCCGACATCGCTGCCAACTTGTACTGGGGGTCCCTATAACTAGTGATAAAGCGTGTGCATAATAAACAACCAGTTGTCATCCTCCTTAACCATGCAGAGGGTAAATCCAATAACATGCACTAAGCCTATTAGCTGAGGCTGTCGGTGCGCATATATTGAGCTTTCCCTCACCACATATACTAGACCGGCTGTCTCTAGATAATGAAGTTGAGCACAGTCAGATAAGCATACTAGAAGGCATATAACCACGAGTGTAGGATCATGCTAGCAACTATATTGTATATAGCAGGAGGACAATATTAGTGGTGCAATTTGATACCTAGTACTTCCCACACTGTTGTAAAGTCACAATTACCAGTGGTACATACAAGTGGCCAACAGCTGATAGCACCGCGTGTTTATTTTAATATTTTATTGTCACTTTAGATTTAGGTTCAGAAAAGGTGAAGGGGAAACACAAATTGGATGTGCCCCCTAAAAGAATTCACTTAAATGCACACCACCAGGTATAAAAGTTAACTTTTAATACATTTACTTAAAACATATATTACCAAAGTAATGTGTAATGTGAATTAAAATTACATTAAATCAATGCTATCAGGCATCCGAACGATTTAGGTTCACCTTGATTTTTCACTGTATAATTACACAAAATATAAAAAAATTGTTAGTGTGATGTGCACCAAAAATGTACCCTTTTGAAGGCACTCGTGACTTTATCACGGGCTCTTTCTATTAGTCCTACAATATATATATGACATGCACCAAATACATAATTTGGTGTACCTAAACCTTGTTCAAGCTTGAACTCAGTCTAAACATCAACGGTACCAATACTTAAAAAAACGAAGCATTAACTTAGTTCTCAAACAGACACTCTATTGCTGGTAATGTAAAAAGAGAAAAAATGGGTAAATAAGAATAAAATATTCCCAGTATAGTCTTTAATGTTTGAGACTAAATGAGCTTATAATAATAACAATTCTAAAAACAGGATAGCATAAATTTGTAGTGAAGGAAGTCTGCGAGAGTGTTCAGAGGAACGAGTGCAGGAACGCAGCATGCGCGTGTGGGAATTTAGCTAGGGTCTGGGGTTAGAAGGGCGAGGACGGCAGAGAGAAAGCGGGGCATGTAGATCAAAAGAGGAGGACAAGCCAGAGTTGTAGTTCCTGACCAGGTTGCCAGGGTCTGGAGCAGAACTGAGAGAGGAGAGAGAGGGAGGAGCATAAAGTGGCATCAAAAGCTGATAGGTTCATAGAGTGCAGGTCTCTGCAGAAACAAGGGGGAGATGGAGATGGAGAAGGGGAGAAGCGAGAGAGAGAGAAAATTAGATGAGGTGATAGTCAGAGAGAGGAAAAGGGGAAATGGAGAAATCAGATAGAGAAAAGTTTTTAGTGAAAACCACATCTAGGTAGTGGCCATCCTTGTGGGTGCTGGCTGCAGTCCACTGTTGAAGACCAAATGAAGAGGTTAGAGAGAGAAAGCAGAAAGCCCAAGGGAGAGAGGGGTCATCAATGTGGCAGTTGAAGTCCCCAAGGAGAAGAACAGGGGAGTCTGAGAAGAGAAAGAAAGAGAGCCAGGATTCAAAGTGAGAGAGAAAGGCAGAAGGGGGATGAGTAGAGGTAGGTGGGTGATAGATGACCGCCATGTGGACAGGGACAGGAGAGAAGATCTGGACAGTGTGAGCCTCAAAGGAGGGAGGGATAGGAAGGGTACGGTAACGGCAGAGAGAAGAGAGGAGGAGCCCCACGCCTCCACCCCTGCCACCAGGGCGCAGAGTGTGGGAGAAAGAAAGGCCACCATAAGAGAGGGCAGCTTCCAGAGCAGAGTCAGACTGAGTGAGCTAGAGAGGGAGCGAGCATTCCAAAGGGCACAGGAGAAAGGGAGAGAGGAGGGTGGGTGGCAGGGGATGGGTATGAGGTTAGAGGGGTTGGCACCTTTTGAACTCCCTTTTAAACTCCACTTTGCAAGCTACTTAAAATTGGCTACTTGAAAAATGGGCTGCTTTAAAATCAGGCTGCATGACAGCATAGGCTGCTGTGCTTTTAGTTATATAGCTCTAAAAAGTCACTTGACTGAACTGAATTAAAGCAGGGGGTCTCTGGAGAGGAACCCCCATTCATTTCAGCTCTTGGGACCCCCTTATCCAAACTGAATGTGCACAATGATAGTGATTTAGTAAAATAAAGTGTGATTACATCGGTGAGCATTGTTTGGATACTCTGCATGGGGTACCTATTCTCAGGGTGCGGGACTCAGGCGGCTGGGCCATGAGGTCGCAACGATGGAAATAATGGGCGCCAGGAACTTTTATAGTACAACATCAGTCTTCATTCGTGTCCCCAGACACGGGGACATTCCACACTCATGCCACAACGTTACACCATAGTATTTATACATGAATACTGTCATTCCATGAGTGCCCGCTCATAGCACTGACATGGCGGTGTGTGTTGACTTAGTTGCTCTACAGGTGTTGGACCCTGATCCCCTTTGTTGCTTCAGGATACTCATCTGTATTACCCCGGTTACACTAGGCTCATTACTGCCTAGGATTACAGGTATCCTGGGAGCCCTCTTTTCCAAGTCCCTCTGTGGCGTGCCGCTTTCCCATCTTTGAGACCTGCTGGACTCCATTAGCCTTCTTCTGGGATCCTAACATAAAGGGCACTGTCCCTCTCTATAACTTAACAAGTAAAGGGGGGCCTGATCTGTTCTACTATTTGATGGGTCTATCCCCATCTCCTTTACCCGAGGCTCCTCTCCTCTTATCCCCCGGGAACCTCCTCTCTACAACCTTTTCCCTATCTTAAATTCTGTCACGTGATGTCAGAATTCCTATGGTAACACAGGGTGGGGCCCGAGATACACTAACCTGCTAGTTACCCTTTAGGAGGGAGGTTACATAAAGTATCACAGCAATCACTGCATGTCACTGCCTGGAGCATGTCTGGAAATGTGCAGAGTTGATGTATCAAAGTTCTTAGATAGATACAGGTAATAATTCCAACGGGCGTGGAGATGTAAATGACCCGTAAACTGCTCCATATACCCACTCCCTATACTGCTTGCTGAGGTCAAGAATGTTAAATAAGGTCAAGTGTATGCCATAGTAACATTTCACTTACAAAAATGTGCTAAATAAAGGTGTCCATAAATGTAAATATTATTGTCTAAAAAATGTACACAATCAATTTAAACTGAGGCTTTTTATATAATTTTCCTTTTTTGTTTCTTACTCAGTCTTAATTCCCTTTTGTAATGGTGTAGCACCCAGAGAGTACACGCAGCATACAGTATAGCGCCCAGAGGTTACACGCAGCATATAGCGCCCAGAGAGTACACGCAGCATATAGCGCCCAGAGAGTACACGCAGCGTATAGCGCCCAGAGAATACACACAGCATATAGCGCCCAGAGGTTACACGCAGCATATAGCGCCCAGAGAATACACACAGCATATAGCACCCAGAGAGTACACGCAGCATATAGCGCCCAGAGAGTACATGCAGCATATAGCGCCCAGAGGTTACACGCAGCATATAGCGCCCAGAGGTTACACGCAGCATATAGCGCCCAGATAGTACATGCAGCATATAGCGCCCAGAGGTTACACGCAGCATATAGCGCCCAGAGAGTACATGCAGCATATAGCGCCCAGAGAATACACAAAGCATATAGCACCCAAAGGGTACACACAGCATATAGTGCCCAGAGAGCACACACAGCATATAGCGCCCAGAGAATACACAAAGCATATAGCACCCAGAGAGTACACGCAGCATTATAGACGCCCGAGGTTTACACGCAGCATACCTTAGCGTCCAGAGAGTACATGCAGAATATAGCGCCAGAGAATACACAAAGCAACTAGCAACCAAAGGGTACACACAGCATATAGTGCCACAGAGCACACAAGCATATAGCGCCCAGAGAATACACAAAGCATATAGCCACCCAGAGTACACGAGCATCTATGCGCCCAGAGAGTACACACAGCGTATAGAGCCAGAGAGTACATGCAGCATATAGCGACCCAGAGATACACACAGCATATAGCGCCCAGAGAGTACACGCAGCTTTATAGCCCAGAGAGTACAACGCGTATAGCGCCCAGAGGTACACGCAGCATATAGCGCCAGAGAATAAATGAGCATATAGCGACCAGAGAAGTACACAGCATATACGCCCCGAGAAATGGCGAGCTATCGCGCCAGAGAACTTGCAGCATATAGCGCCCAGAGAATACATGCAGCATATAGCCCCAGAGAATACATGCGCATATAGGCGCCCAGAGAATAGCAAGATATAGCGCCAGAGAGTACATGCACAATAGCGCGCCAGAGAGTACAGCAGCATATATCGCCCCGAGAGCACACGCAGCAATTAGACGCCCAAGTTTAGCAGCCACAAAGGACGGTACAGCATATAGGGCCCGAGAGAGCACAGCCGCAATAGCGCCCAGAAGAACGCAGCACATAGAGCCCCCAGAGAATACATGCAGACATAACGACCAGGAGTACACACAGATATACAGTCAGCGAGTAACAGATATATCGCCCAGCAGAGCAACGCAGATATACGCCCAGAGGTTACACGCAGCATATGCGCCCAGGAGGTTTACAAGGCAGCATATAGCGCCAGAGAGCACAGCAGCATATAGCGCCCCAGAGAGTACATGAGCATCTAGCGCACAGAAGTAACACGCAAGCAATAGCGCCCAGAAGCACACGCAGGTAACGCCAGAGATACACGCAGCATATACGCCCAGGAGTACACACGCATATAGCACCCAGAGAAGTAAGCAGCAGTACAGCGCTCAGAGAGTACAAGCAGCATATAGCGCCACAGAGGTACACGCAGCATATAGCGCCCAGGAGCACACGCAGCGCTATACGCCCAGAGAGTAACGCCAGCATATAGCGACAAGAGTAACGCGCTTTAGCACCAGAGAGTAATGCAGCGACGCGCCAGAGGTTACACGCAGCCTATAGCGCCCCAGAGAGTTACACAAAGCATATAACGCCAGAGAGACAGCAGAATATGCCCAGGAGAATACACACAGACTATAGCACCCCAGAGAGTACATGCAGGTACAGCGCCCAGAGGTTACACGCAGCATATAGAGCCCAGAGGGTTACAGCAGCATATAGGCCCAGAGAGCACAGCAGCATATAGCGCCGCAGAGAAATGCAGCATATAGCGCCCAGAGGAGATACAAGCAGCATATAGCGCCAGAGAGCACACGCAGCAGCGATATCGCCCAGAGGTACAGCAAGCCAAGCATATAGCGCCCAGAGAGTCCACGCAGCCGTATATCGCCCAGAGAGTAACACACAGCATAAGCGCGCCGAGAGTACACGCAGCATATAGCGCCCAGAGAGTACACACAGCATTAGCGCCCAGAGAGTACACGCAGCATATAGCGCCAAGAGCAACACCGAAGCGTATATCGCCCAGAGAGTACACGCAGCATATAGCGCCCAGAGAGCCAACACGCAGCGTATAGAGCCAGAGAGTACACAAGCATATAACGTCCAGGAGTACACGCAGGTTATAGCGCCCAGAGAGACACCAGCATATGCGACCAGAGAGTACACAGCAGAATAGCACCCAGGAGAGCACACGCCTAGAATAAGCGCCCAGCGAGTACACGCGCATATAGGAACAGAGAGTACACACAGCATGATAGCGCCAGACCAGAGGTACACGCAGATATAGCGCCGAGAGGTACACACAGCATAAGACCCCAGATAAGCAGCAGAGTAGCAGCACACAAGGACACACAGATATAGGCCCAGAGAGTACACACAGCAATATACGCCCCAGAGAGTAAAGCAGCATATAGCGACCCAGAGAGTACACGCAGCATCATATAGCGACCAGAGAGTACCCAGCATTAGCACCCAGAGAGACACGCGCAGATAGCACCCAGCAGAGTAACGACGCAGCATATAGCGCACCAGAGCCCAGAGAGTAACAGCAAGCATATAGCAGTACCCGCACAGAGGAGTACACACAGAGATTATGCGCCCAAGAGTACCACGCACACTAGCGCACCAAGAGAGAGTACAACAGATAAGCCCCCAGAGAGTACACGCAGCATAGCGCCAAGAGTACACCACAGCATATAGCGCCCACGAGTACGCAGCATATCGCCAGAGAGCACAGGCAGCCATAGAATAGCGCCCAGAGTACAGCAAGCCATATAGCGCCCAGAGAGCAGCGCAAGCATATAGCGCCCAGAGTACACTGGATATAGCGCACAGAGTAATACACACAGAATAGCGCCGAGTACACGCAGGTATAGCGCCCAGAGAGATACACAGCATATAGACGCCCAGAGTAAACAACAGCATAGCGCCAGAAGAGAGTAACGCACAGCATATAGCACCCAGAGGTACATGCAGCATAGCGCCCAGAGAGTACACACAGCATATAGCGCCCAGAGTACACGCAGTAGATAGCGCCAGAGAGTACACGACGCAATAGAGCCAGAGAGTCAAACGCAGGTATAGCGCTCAGAGATACACGCAGCATTATAGCCCCCAGCGAGGACAGCAGAGTAACACCCAGAGATACACACAGCATATAGAGCCCAGGTACACGCAGCATATAGCGCCCAGAGAGTACACGCAGCGTATAGCGCCCAGAGAGTACACACAGCATATAGCGCCCAGAGTACACGCAGCGTATAGCGCTCAGAGAGTACACGCGGCATATAGAGCCCAGAGAGTACACGCAGCGTATAGCGCTCAGAGAGTACACGCAGCATATAGCGCTCAGAGAGTACACGCAGCGTATAGTGCACAGAGAGTACATGCAGCATTTTCAAATCTAGAATATGAAACTATTGCCCTGAAGAGCTGACAATCTACACTGAGGTCAAAAATAGGGCGACGACTCCAGATCATCTATTTCTCCCACCTTTGACATGACCTTGAGAACTGGACATTCGGAAACCTGTGTGCACACGTGAGGCGTTGTCTGTGTTTGTTTTTATTAGGGTTGAGGATCAGGTAAAAAAGAAAGGGGCCGCAGTTACCGGCAAACTCCAGGATCAGAAGAATGGCCCGGTACAAAGTGACCACAATGGGCCACGCCAACTGTCCATCAACCCCGAGAGGCTGAAGGACTTTGTGGAGGAGGAGTATCTGAAGGGGGACCTGACCACATGGGAGATGAAAGTTGCTGGACGCTCAGAGGAGCAGCTGAAAGAACCAGTTGAGCCAATAGCCCCTATAATCCGGAAGCCCAGTCTGCGGCCGAAAAATGAGTTTCTTCGATTCGAGGATATCAGCGCTGCTGCCTTCAAAATCCAGAGCGGGGTGCAGAAAACCCCCTGCATGGTATGGAGGGCACCTTTCTTTGGGATATATTGGCAGAGTGTGAGAGGAGAGAGGATTTGGGGAATAATGAAAATACACGTAGTATTTGTACAATGACCTCTGAGACTGCTGTTCTGTGTCTGGAGGTTCATGAATACTCCTGTGCAGACCGGCACATTCACTGCTCAGTGAATTTGGAATATGATTCCGGATATAATGTCACCAGATATTTGTTATTTATTTATAAAATGTTGTACCACAAAGTAATACATTGAGAGTTACCTATTGTTTTCAGGTTTTCAGGTATGTCCTGGGCACAGTTATGATAACAATACATGCTGCTGTGCTGTGATTGGATGTTTTCAGCCGACAGCGCGCTGAAAAACAGCTTTGCCTGTCGGCTGAAAAATCCAACGCTTCAGCACGCCTGCGGATGCTCGCGTGAGCCCCCTCTCAAGGCATCCTCATTGAGGATGCCGGGGCTCAGCGCAGAGATGTTTAATCCTTCCATGGACGCAGCCTTCCAGTTGTGGGGTGCACGGTAAGAGAATGGGGAGCGGCCGGATACTTTGTTGAGCCTTGGGACCATGAACAGTCTTTTGGAGTCTGATCTCAGGTGATAAGTGCGGCATGTGGTAGGGGTGAGGAGCTTGTTCAGGTAGACGGGTAGCTTGCCCAGAAAGTATTTGAAGGAAAGACAGGAAAAATGTAACTTAGCGCCTAGACTCAAGTGATGACAAATCTAGTTCTTTGAGCATTTCACAGTGATGTGTGTTGTAGTTGCATTGTAGGACAAAGTGGCATATTCAGTTGTAGAGGGGGTCTAGTTTGCTAAGGTGAATTTGGGGTGCTGTACCATATACTATGTCCCCTTAGCCTAGAATTGACATTAGCATCTGTTGTGTGATGCGCTTTTCCTGACTAGTGGAATTACACCTAGTTTGGGTAGATAAAGAGAGATCTGCTGATTGATGACATCAACTTGATAAAAAACACATGCTAAAGTTTCTATTCCATTTTCACTGAGGTCTAAACCGGGGGGGGGGGGCTCAACTCCAATCCTCAAGACCCCCCAACAGGTGCTTTTTTTTAATTGAATTACCCTAGTTGTCCCTCTCACTTCTTATGTTGTCTTACTTCAGTATTCCAGGCTTTCTAAGCAGTATGGGGTGGATATATACCTGAAGAAGGAGTACCTCCAGTATACAGGATCTGTGAAGGAGAGGGGAGTCCTGTATCTGCTCACATCGCTGCCTCAGGTACGGAGACGCAGGGATAATACTCGTGTTACATCATGTTAAATTGGCGTCTGTGTATTCTCACATCAACACTTTCTTTTCTATGTTAAAGTAAATGGGATTTGTTTTCCGTATCGTCTCTCCATTTCTGCTCTTATAGAAACACCCTTTAAAAATCAGCAAAACATCCGAAATCTTGGTATTTAAAAAATAAATAAATCAGTTCTGTAGTATTAGATAATAATAACTGCATTTTTTGTTCCAACTCCTAAAGCTATTTTTAATCATTTTTTAATGTACTGATGATCGTTTGGTTGCTATAATGACCATTTAGAAAGCCACATCCACTTCCTCTTTTGAAACAGTCTCTGACACACCCTTTTGAGCTCTGCCCTTTGCAACATATCTGTTTGCGATACTTTGTTACCATTGTTCCAAGCAGCAGACAGTCTATTGTCGAGCTAAAAGCTGTAACAATAATGTGTTACACTTAGTAAATGCAGCAGTCAGAAGTCGGCCATTTCGATAGCCCCAAAAGCAGGATATTGGCCGATCGATTCCTTCTCCTGGGAGAACTTAGGGAACTATTTCTCATTAAAGCTGCATATATAAAAACAAAAAACAAGACACAAAACAAAAAAAGTAGATGCAGGATAGTGCTTTAATACGTGTTCCTCAGGAAATCTCTGCAAATCAGAAGCAGCGTCCTGCATCTGCATCCACCTTTTTGTTTAACTTTTTTTCTGATTTGTTGGCTTCCTAGTTTTTAATTTCCTTGAACATAAATAATATATTTTTTTAAATATCTCATATTACAGATGTGTGTGTTGTAAATATATATTATTATATATATATATATATATATATATATATATATATATATATATAGTGCAGAATAAATGAGTTCTTCAGTATTAGGTGATACCTTTTTTATTGGACTAACAATTATAAATATAAAATATATAATTACTATTTTCCTTGTCTTCTTCCTACTTTCCGAGCCAACCCGATATCCTTTGTGTTTCTACCTAAATATTTAAGCTGAAGACCTGACTCCCGAAAACAAGCCTTTTAAAGGTGCAATCCCTCCTTGGACCAGGTTTAAGTGACATGTTTAAACGGTCATATCTGCGTGATTAATGCTTTTTCTTGTTTTTTTTTTTTTAACCAAAATCTGACACCTTTCAGTATTTTTGAATAGTTTTTGAAGTTATGGTCCCACAGTTACTAAGTTCTGGCAAATCAGGGCAAATAACGTGATGTTATCTACATCAGGAACGGACATTATTGTCCCTGAGTTAACATGACACTCACTAAGCTAATTACAAAAATAATGTGACATTACTGGGCTCATTGTCATTCGGGCGCTGTCCTGGTATCTCAGTATAATACTGTGTTATCTGAAAATAATATAACTTTTATCCCTACCCTAAGTGATAAAAGTTAATTTAATGAAGGCTTGTAATTAGTGTAGTGTGATGTATGTATTAACCCCTGTGTAGCTCTTATTGGTCAGCTAGTCATGTTGCACTAAGGGGTTAATACATTACAAAGAAGGTAATAGGTATTTGACTTAACTCTTAATTACTATTGTAGATATCCCCTTGGCCATAGCGATTGCCAAGTTTAGGTATGACTTATTTAACATGAAATTTTTCAGCCGCGTTTATATTAACGGACTTTCGTGGGTAGTGTACACTCATTATAAAGGCTAATTAGCCTATCATCTGGATATCTTTGCACCAACGTTCGTTAATATTAACATAATACTATTAAAGATGGAGCCCAGAATGCTACCTCCACTGGACCATGGGTTCTCAACTCCAGTCCTCAAGGGCCACCAACAGGTCAGGTTTTAAGGATATCCCTGCTTCAGCACAGGTGGCTCAATCAGTGGCTCAGTCGAAGACTGAGCCACCTGTGCTGAAGAAGAGACTGATTGAGCCACCTGCGCTGAAGCAGGGATTTCCTTAAAACCTGACCTGTTGGGGGGGATCTTAAGGACTGAAGTTGAGAACCCCTGCACTAGACCACAAGCAAAGTAGGGATAATGTACCATGTACATTAATATAGCCCTGAAAAGCCATCTTCTCCTTGCTTTGGAAGATTTCAGCTTCATTCCCTGAGCAATAGGAAGACAACTTCATGTGCTTTTCAGTTGGGACTGAAGAGCTTTCCCTTGAAATCCTGCACAGTACCACTACTGTCCTTCCCACTGATGCTTTAGCCAATGACCTATCCCCGCTTCTGTGTCACAGGATCAGCAGAGGAAAGGTGTGATCGTGGCTACAGACAGCAACTTTGCCATGGCCGTGGCTTTCCACGCCTCGGAGCTGCAGATCCCCGTGTTCGCCATCATGTCAGCCGGTACCTCCCTGGGCCGGGTCAGAATGTGCCGTGACTACGGTGCCATGGTTATCATGTTCGGCCCCACGGCAAGAGATGCGCAGAGCCACGCCCGGTGGCTGGCGCAAGAGAATGGCTACCTGTATGTGGAGGAGTAAGTATGGAGGTCATGTTGGTGTTCACTAGATTGGGATAACTCAGCACATAGTGATAAGGGGTCCCTCAGGCTGCGTCCACAGTGCAGGATACGTCGCGATGTACGTAGCTCGGGCCAGAACACACACTAGCTAGCGAGCGGCGCTTCACAATACAAACAAATTTGTATTTCAAGCGCAACTCCGGGTCACAGAGCAGAGCGGAAGCTAGAACGTTCTCCTATGGATGCTGCCTTATCCTTACAGATCTTCTCAACTTAGCCCCCACCCTGTAAACTCAGTGGGATCCGGCCCTTTAAATGTTGCAAATGTTCTGACTTTGTAGAGTGGCTGCACTGAAGTCTCTACATTTACATCAAAGCACAGGGAGTAAAACTCCTTTTATTCCTAATTGACACTGGTCTCCGCTGCGTGAGACTGCTCTCTGATCAATGAGACTGCTCTCCAACCGATGACACTGCTCTCCTCTACGTGAGACTGCTCTCCAATCAAAGAGACTGCTCTCCTTTATGTGAGACTGCTCTCCGATCAATGAGACTGCTCTCCGATCAATGAGACTGCTCTCCACTGCGCGAGACTGCTCTCCGCTGCGCGAGACTGCTCTCCGCTGCGCGAGACTGCTCTCCGCTGTGTGATACTGCTCTCCGATCAATGAGACTGCTCTCCTCTACTCTGAACCGCATTCATTTGAGGTCCGGGAACCCCCTGCTTCCCAAGTTACAGGCCGTTAAGGGGTGCCGGTATCCCCTTGCAATGTTTAAATCTCCCACGTCACGTGACTGGGACATTTAAACACATAGGAGATACCTGCACATCATACCGGGGCCTGTAACTCGGGAAGCAGGGTGTCCCTAGACCTGAAATTAATGCGGTTCAGCTCTGGAGACCCCCTGCTCCTGCACACTAGCCTGTGAGCTGTGCAGGGAGAGGCGGCTCTCTCTGTGCAGGGAGATCGCCTGTGAGAGCTGTGCAGGGAGAGGCGGCTCTCTGTGCAGGGAGATCGCCTGTGAGCTGTGCAGGGAGAGGCGGCTCTCTCTGTACAGGGAGATCGCCTGTGAGCTGTGCAGGGAGAGGCGACTCTCTCTGTGCAGGGAGATCGCCTGTGAGCTGTGCAGGGAGAGGCGGTTCTCTCTGTGCAGGGAGATCGCCTGTGAGAGCTGTGCAGGGAGAGGCGGCTCTCTCTGTGCAGGGAGATCGCCTGTGAGCTGTGCAGGGAGAGGCGGCTCTCTCTGTGCAGGAGATCGCCTGTGAGCTGTGCAGGGAGAGGCGGCTCTCTCTGTGCAGAGAGATCGCCTGTGAGAGCTGTGCAGGGAGAGGCAGCTCTCTCTGTGCAGAGAGATCGCCTGTGAGCTGTGCAGGGAGAGGCGGCTCTCTCTGTGCAGGGAGATCGCCTGTGAGCTGTGCAGGGAGAGGCGGCTCTCTCTGTGCAGAGAGATCGCCTGTGAGCTGTGCAGGGAGAGGCGGTTCTCTCTGTGCAGGGAGAGGCGGTTCTCTCTGTGCAGGGAGAGGCGGTTCTCTCTGTGCAGGGAGATCGCCCGTGAGAGCTGTGCAGGGAGAGGCAGCTCTCTCTGTGCAGGGAGATCGCCTGTGAGCTGTGCAGGGACAGGCGGCTCTCTCTGTGCAGATAGATCGCCTGTGAGCTGTGCAGGGAGAGGCGGTTCTCTCTGTGCAGGGAGATCGCCTGTGAGCTGTGCAGGGAGAGGCGGTTCTCTCTGTGCAGGGAGAGGCGGTTCTCTCTGTGCAGGGAGAGGCGGTTCTCTCTGTGCAGGGAGAGGCGGTTCTCTCTGTGCAGGGAGATCGCCCGTGAGAGCTGTGCAGGGAGAGGCAGCTCTCTCTGTGCAGGGAGATCGCCTGTGAGCTGTGCAGGGACAGGCGGCTCTCTCTGTGCAGATAGATCGCCTGTGAGCTGTGCAGGGAGAGGCGGTTCTCTCTGTGCAGGGAGAGGCGGTTCTCTCTGTGCAGGGAGAGGCGGTTCTCTCTGTGCAGGGAGATCGCCCGTGAGAGCTGTGCAGGGAGAGGCAGCTCTCTCTGTGCAGGGAGATCGCCTGTGAGCTGTGCAGGGACAGGCGGCTCTCTCTGTGCAGATAGATCGCCTGTGAGAGCTGTGCAGGGAGAGGCGGCTCTCTCTGTGCCGGGAGAATGCCTGTGAGCTGTGCAGGGAGAGGCGGCTCTCTCTGTGCAGGGAGATCACCTGTGAGCTGTGCAGGGAGAGGCGGTTCTCTCTGTGCAGGGAGATCGCCTGTGAGCTGTGCAGGGAGAGGCGGTTCTCTCTGTGCAGGGAGATCGCCTGTGAGCTGTGCAGGGAGAGGCGCAGCTCAGATTGCGAGAAGATCGCAGGGAGAGAACTTTGAAAAAATCGGAGAACACTTTGCTGCAACGCCGAGCGGTTTTGGCATTTTCTTGCCTCACAGTTTGAGAGGGTTTCAGATTCTTTCTGAATACCGAGATAACACAAACCGTTCGGCGGGAACACGCCACACCGTTCGGAGATAGCAGCAAAGTTATCAAAGCTACTAGAATGAGGCCCTTTGAGTGAGTGATAATAACCTCTGCCCTCCTCAGTGTTAGGCCGAGTCCATAGACGGACAGGCCGTGCTGAGGCGTGCGGACGCTCAGCGCTGAGCCCCTGCATCCTCAATGAGGATGCCTTGAGAGGGGGCTCACGCGAGCGTCCGCAGGCGTGCTGAGGAGTTGGAGGTTTCAGCCAAGCGCCAAGCTGTTTTTCAGCGTGCTGTCGGCTGAAAACATCCAATCACAGCACAGCAGCGTCAACGTCACGGCGCCGTGACATTGACGTCAGTGCGTCGCGGGCGATTGGCACAGCGACGTCACTACCCCGCCTCCAACCACCTCCCCCCCGGCTCCCTTCGCGCACGCTGGCTCGCCTGCAAGCCCGTGCAATCGTGCTGACTAAAGCAGGCGAGCCTCAGCGTTAGCGCGCCTCCGCTCTCCCCACACCTCTATGGCCCGGGCCTTAGCTTCGCTGCCTTTCAGTCAGTGAGATTCACTTCACATGAGCAACATCTGACAATCATGTAACTTCAAAAGTAGCTTCTTTTCCAAGCTTGATACCTGACATAGATTTTAGGCAGAAGAGTTGAACTCTTGCTCATACAGGGTGATTTATTGCACGGAGGGGGTGATATCTTGGGGTCTGGAAGAGAGTTGTGTCTGCTGAGAGCTGCTAGAGAGAGCGCTCAAGTCTTTGAACAGACTGACACTACAGGAATGCCAGGCCTGGAAGACATTACCAATATAAGCAGCATTTGGCATTATGTAGAACATGCAACACAGCATGGACATAATGTATCTGCAATCCAAGCTGCTCTCTGGCTAAAACACAGAAGTACAGACAGGCAGATAGTGATAGAGGAGAAGGCAGCAGTAGTGTCAGACGATGCGATTTTAATGAACCTGTCTGTGCTCTCATACATCACTCCGTTCCCAGGCACAGAGTCAAGTTCAGACCATTTTGGGGTGAAATGTATCTGATGTTATACAAAGCTGTGCGGCTCCCGCCCCACCGCCCTTTGTCCTGCACTTAGAACACTTCTGAGTCAACCTAATATGATTTTTAGCAGTTGGCAACTTTACTAAGAAAAACAAGGTTATAATACAATGACCTGCCCTGCTGACGGAGAAACGCCCCTTACCTGTACATGTGACTCTATCTAATACCAGTAAAAGTTCTCTTGTTCGGTTAATGTCATTTGACTTCTTCAAACTCACAGGAACCTACAATTTGATGCCAGATAAGACCCCTTGGGCCCTCTTACTCAGCCTATTTTCCAATCTGTTCCAAGACCTCAGGCCTGGTTTGACCTGGCTTGATTTGACTGGGCCACCAACAGGTCAGGTTTGCAGGATGTCCCTGCTTCAGCACCGATGGCTCAATCAGTGGCTCAGTCTTCGACCTGTTGGTGGCACTTGGTGGCCCTTGAGGACTGGAGTTGCCCACCCCTGGTGCACAGCAGGCACTATTTTAGCAGCAGTTCTTTGCACAATCTCTCATTTGTAATCACTCGTCAGTCCCCACCGCGGTCCTCTTTTCTTCTCGCCCCTGCAGAGAGGACAGTGCTGGTTACCTGGCTGGGTTGGGCACCGTGGGATTGGAGATACATGAGCAGGTGCCCAGTTTGGATGCCGTGATATTCCCAGCGGGCGGACACTGCGGTTTGCTGGCTGGGTCAGCAGCTGCCCTCAAACACCTCAATCCAAAGATCACAGTGATCGTAAGCTGCTTTCCTCTGTCCTTATCTCTCCTTCTGCAGCATTCACCCAATGCTTTTCTCAAGAGGTTTAGTCAATCTCACAGAGCAGGGACATGACAATGTCAGATGTTAGACTTTTTCAAGTATTAGTATTTTATTATCATGTTTTATAGGGTTTTTAAATTTAATTTTGTAAAGCAGCAGCTATGTGCATAGTTTTGTACACTGTAGGTATATGGGAAATATATATTTATTTATATGTTTTTAAGGAAACCTATTACTGCAGGAGAGGGTGACTTGCACTTAGTAACACAATGACATCGTCTAAATTGACTTACAGACTTTCAAAATGTGTCCCTGGTAAGGGAAATTCCAGACTAAAAGAAGGGAGCGGGTTGAGTGGAAACGTTTTTTACCACCCACCATGCCTGGTTCATTAACGCACCCATCTCTGGGGCCCTCTTCTCATCAGTGTCCTGGTCTGAAGGTTAGAGAGCTCCAGAGATGGGTGCAATCTCTAGATACTGTGATACTGCTGGGAAGAGAGCTCCACAGGTAGGTGCAGTCGCTATAGAACAGGATACAGATACGAAGAGCTCTAGAGATGCATAGAACAGGATACTGATAGGAAGAGTGGAGAGCTCTAGAGATGCATAGACTGGGATACTGATAGGAAGAGTAGAGAGCTCTAGAGATGCATAGACTGGGATACTGATATGAAGAGTAGGGAGCTCTAGAGATGCAGATGCATAGAACAGGATACTGATAGGAAGAGTAAAGAACTCTAGAAATGCATAGACTGGGAAACTGATAGGAAGAGTAGAGAGCTCTAGAGATGCATAGAACAGGATACTGATAGGAAGAGTAGAGAGCTCTAGAGATGCAAGGAACTGGATACTGATAGGAAGAGTAGAAAGCTCTAGAGATGCATAGAACAGGATACTGATAGGAAGAGCGGAGAGCTCTAGAGATGCATGGAACGGGATAATGATAGGAAGAGTAGAGAGCTTTAGAGATGCATAGAACAGGATATTGATAGGAAGAGTGGAGAGCTCTAGAGATACATAGAACATGATACTGATAGGAAGAGTGGATAGCTCTAGAGATGCAAAGAACAGGATACTGATGGGAAGAGTAGAGAGCTCTAGAGATGCATAGAACAGGATACTGATGGGAAGAGTAGAGAGCTCTAGAGATGCATAGAATGGGATACGGATGGGAAGAGATCTCTAGAGATGGGTGCAGTCTCTAGAGTGCAGGCTACTGATGGGAAGAGTAGAGAGCTCTAGAAGTGGGTACATTACCTGGGTCCTAGTCTCTATAGACCAGAGATAGGGGAACTCCTAGTATAGGGGGAATAAGGAGATTAAGCAATACGGAGTTACAAATCAGCATGCCCATGAAACCCTGTACATTCCCAGGAAGTAATAACAATGGAGCTTACTCTGTAACTCTGATTTCTTAAATCACTGTAATTGTATCTTCCTTAATTACATCTCCTTGTTCTTAACCTTCTTGCTGGGTTATGGCTTTTATTGGATTGTTTTAAAGACTCTCAACATGAGTTACGGCTTCATTATCCATTAGTTCTGCACCAGATGTTAGGAAACATTTTTTGTGTTACCATGGTAGGAACTTGCAATGCGGGTTTCTTCTGCCGTCCTGATTACAGCCACCCCGGGGATTTAACTGATTGGAAAAATGGGACAGGAACGGATGAAAATAAAGGAAGAAACGGATGCATTTATTTATCATGCAATATGTACAGGACATTAAGTATCCTCTCCCCTAAGAACCCCAATTTCTCCATTAACCATTTCACAAACTGGTTGCTGGTGCTAAAACAGGGAAATACTTTGGCATGAAGAGTTTAATCACTAAATTGCGATGGTGTTAGTGGCTGGGAATGACCATCAACTTGAATGACCGCTAATGTAGTCATGTGCAGAATAACTCACACACTGAGGCATACTCTATAATGATGGGTTGTACAGCAGTGTTGTGCCTTGATAGACATCATAAGGTTAAATGAATGCGATTCCATCCAGCTGTCATGGACCGTTATGTTCTGGTCTTCTTCAGGGTGTAGAGAGTGAGAAGTTTCCCATTGTACAGCAATCCCTAAAGGCTGGACACTGCCCGAGAGAGCACGACTGCATCACCCACCCCTTATATGGAGGTAAGAGGATGACTTCATTCTGACAACGCAAAGGTCTCCAGTGTTTCCAACCTGGCTCGTCATGAGATTGCCCATGTGAGTGAGTGTGAGTGAGTGTGTGTGAGTGTGATTGTGTGGAAGGGGTTAACCAGAAACTTGCCGCCCAATTAGCGCCCCAAGACAGATCCTCTACATTTTACATTACACTGAACAAAAGATGACAACATGACACAGAGTAAGAGTAAGGGCGGGAGTAAAACAGAAAACCTGCACATTCCCAGCAAAGTCCTGTGGTACACTCCCCCATGAGGAAGACAATGTGAGGAAGGAGTGGTACAGTCACACAGACTTGGTTAATGCGAACATTTATTGTGCCAAACGATCCAATGTTTCGGCTGTACGGGTCGTCAAGGCGAGGGCTCACCTAATTTACAGCCGAAACGTTGGATCGTTTGGCACAATACATTTTCGCATTAGCTTAGTCCGTGTGCCTGTATCACTCCTTCCTGCATTGCGGTTACTGGGATTTTGGGATTCCCTTTACACTACGGAGCACCGGTTGCTAAGGATTTCTTTATTTTGTTTACTGTGTGCCTACACTTCCCTCTTCTATGGAAGAAAATGTGAGACCCACACACCCACAGTGTACCCCGGGACTAGTTTCAGACTCCAACCTTCATACGCAAATTCTTGTTTGATTGGTGCTGGAACACCAGACCTGTAGGTGTGTGTCCTAACAGTCATTTGTCACTGTCCTTTAGCTCAGGGGGGGGCCTCAACTCCCAGTCCTCAAGTTCCCCCAATAGGTCAGGTTTTCAGAATATCCCAGCTTCAGCACAAGTGCTCAATCAGAGGCTCAGTCAAAGACTGAGCCTCTGATTGAGCACCTGTACTGAAGCAGGGACTTACTGAGCCACCTGTGCTGAAGCAGGGATATCCTGAAAACCTGACCTGTTGGGGGGTGGGGGGGAATTGAGGAACTGTAGTTGCGCTCCCCTGCCTTAACTATTTCAGGATCCCCAGGTCCTGGGAGAGGGGAATTATTTAATTCTACGTTTAATTAATAAATACTCCAAAAACGCACTCCCACCAGCACTGGGGGCCTTCCACCCCCAACGTAAAAGTGCGCGTGTATATTGGGGGACAGGAGGGATTGTGGGGTGTGGGGGTGGAATTATGTGTGCGCGTGGTGGTAGAATTGTGTGTATGTGGCTAGTGGGGGGTTGAGTGTGAGGAGGGGAGGGATTGAGGAGGTGGGATAGAGTGATAGGAGGAGGAGCATTGAGTGATAGAGGGGAGGGAGAGTGTGAGAGGGCAGGAGAGTGTGTGAGAGGGAGATGGGGGGAGGAGAGAGAAGGGGTGAGAGAGGGGAGAGAAATAAATTGGGTGTGAGAAGGGGGGAAAATAGAGGGGGATGAGAGTGTGAGGAAATGTGATAGAGAGGGGAGGTGGAAGAGTGTAAGATGGAGAGAGTGAGTGAGTGAGAAATGAGGAGTGAGGGATAGGGGTTGAGAGAGCGCGAGAGTGGAGGGGAGAGAAAAACATTGGGGGGGGTGAGTGTGAGAAATGGGGAAATAGAGGGGGGTGGGAGAGCGAGGAAATGTGTAAGAGAAAGAGGTGGCCGCTGACAGGGCGTCCACGGTGGAAACTCTAGTCCTGAGCCCCCCGGAAAGCTGTCGGCGGCTCTGAGGGATTCTGGGAAATGACATGCAAATGAGTACACCGTCACCTTTTGCTTCAAATCCATTTTAACCTGGACCCCCCCCCCTCCCAGAGGATTATATAACCTCACACACAATTACACTTTTGGGTACATGAGACCACTCGCTCCCCCCTGGTTCTTATTCTACTATAAACAGCCGGAAAGTTGATCCCTGCTAACACACCGCATTTCCTTAATGCTTTAATGACATTGGGCTGCAGATTAAGCCCTGTGAAACCTAAGCTTTTGTGACACAGAGTCTTACCGCCAGAGTAATACTTTAACCCTTTGAGTGCCAGATCACTCCGTCACCACAGTCCACCTCGTTCCATTCCACTTCCTCATAGATTGTCCGACAGAACGGAATCTCTTCTGCGAAGACGAGCAGGATGGAGACGTAGCTACCGCGTCACGGGGAGCCCTCAAGTGTCAGACCCCACGACGTGGTCGCCTGGCATATAGGGCACCCCAAGAGTTAAAATAGAACAAACCTGGCCAGTAGGTTAATCTCTTGGTTGCCATAATGCACATACAATGTAACCTCCACACGGCTAGATTGTTACACGGGTGTGTAGGGCGATTACCAACCAGAATACTCTGGGATTACAGCTGGAAAACAAGGACTGGAGCAAAGCCTCGTGATGACATGGAGTCAGGCTCACAATACTGAAAAGGTTTAACTCCTTCACTGCTAGACAGGCCAGCAATGCTTTAGGGTCTAAGGTTTGGCCAAACCTACTCCTCAAGACCCCCCAACATGACAGGTTTAAGGATATCCCAGCTTCAGCACAGGTGGCTCAATCAGTGGTTCAGTGAGTCAAATACTGAGCCACCGATTGAGTCACCTCTGCTGAAGCAGGGAGTCACATGTGCTGAAGCATATCCTGAAACCTGACCTGTTGGGGGTCTCGAGGACTGGAGTTGAGAACCCCTGCTTTAGGTGGTTTAATGGGAAATTGGCTTTGATACAGCCACCAAATCATCTCACTTTCAGACATTCAACACACAATACCAATGTATTCTATGACTGTTACAGTACATGTTCTGTATAGGAAAACTGTCCTGAAATACTTATTTAGTGGAGACAAACAAGCCTCACATGGTGCTCTTACTTAATTCTACTGTTCTAGAAATGAATCACATATGGTGACATTATAGAAAAGTCACACAAAAAATCACAGCTTCTTTTAACTTAAATTCCACCCTTGATTACAGATCCATGAAATGTATAATTAACAACAGCCCATGAAAATGCAGGGAAAACTCATAAAAGTCACATAAAATTCACTGGCTATTGGTTGGCTTTCTTCCTTGAAATGGTTTTGCAGTATTCGGTGCGGCCTGGTTGGGAAATGTGTATCAGATTGCTTGTTTTGTGTGTATACATGTACAGAGGCTCAGGATAGGGTGTGCGTGTTGGGGGATTTAGAGCTTGCATTGTATCTCTCCAGGATGTTCTAACTTGGAGTTGTTGGTCAATTAAGGACTAAGTCTCATTGCTTATTATCTTGATGCACCTATCTCTAATTTTCCAGAGCTGGGTGGACCTTCCTTTGGTGTCAACACTTTGAAGTTGACCAAGAAGCTCATAGACCAGGTGATCTCAGTGAGGTGGGTACCAGTCACATGCTACGACAATACGACATTTAAGATGCCTTGTACCAAACATTGGACAGGGACAAACCAGACTTGTAGACAAAGAGAACCCATAACTCATTGCCTATATCACCCAGGCCCCCTCCCCCCCCCTCCGCAGAGTAATCTGACGACACAGTTACTGGGAGAGCCATACTGTACCTCCACTGAGTCAGCTCTCTCACTGCCGGGGGATCCAAACACACATAGATAGAAGAGACCTATAGCCCACTGGGTCAGTCCCTTCCAATGCAGGAGGATCTGGACACACACAGGACCTTATTCAATAAGGTCTAAAGTTGCTTCCCTGCCTAGAGCATATTCTAGTCACATTGATTCCAATAAAGTTGAAGTCTTCTCCAGAATGGGGAGGCTTCACAGCATCTTGAATAATGACCATAGACACAATAGATCGATACTCTATTGATGTAGTAACAAAGGAGGGAGGAGGGGGCATGATACCTTTTATTGGACCAACAAGTAGTTGATATGTTACAAGGTTTCGAACCTCTCATAGTCCTATATTGGGTATGTCTGCCTGAGAGTTTGGAAAGCTTGTAACATCAACTACTTGTTGGTCCAATAAAAGGTATCATACCCCCTCTCCCTCCTCTGTTACTACATTGAAGTAAGCATCAACCCGACTAGCCACCCTTCTTGCATACTCTATTGAGTCTTTCCTTCCCAACACTGTTATGCAATTTGATGGCATTCCTAGCTCTCTTATGCTGCCCTCTTCTTTATGTTTGGTCTCAGAGAGGAGGATGTTCTGCTGTCCATGCTACGCCTGCTGGAGTTTGAGAGGGTCACAGCGGATGCAGAAGGCTCCATGGGACTCGCTGCTCTGATAGCTGGGAAATTGCCAGAGCTCAAAGGGAAAAGGTATCAAACATGACCTTGGGTAAAGACTCTAACCCCTGTGTACCCTGTGGCAAGGGGTTAAATAATCATTATTAGTCTTTGTTTTTATTTAGTGGGTTTACAGCTGTTTAACGTTAAAAGGAGACCTTCATACCCGAGGACTGGTCGGTGGGCTGTTAAATAAATTGTAGGACTGTGCATGATGTTATAATCTTGTTGCTGCATAAGAGACGTCCAACACATTGTGTGCAGGACTCTCTACATTGGAGAGGTTAGAGCAGCAGTGACCTTCATGTTTTGCAAGGTGGATCTGTGAAAGTTTATACAATCACATAATCTCCTGAAGACTCTGGATTCCAATTAAATGTGTGACGCAGACGAAGACCAGAGGAGGTGGAGACTTTTTCAGCTGCATAATGGCAGGGTGTTCCATGTGATGGAGACTCATTACAGAGTTTTTGTAGCTTCGTCATAGTCTTTGTTTTGTGCTATAGAGTTGCACATGTTAAATCTGATTTACTTGATAATCCTTCATTTAGACAGTACCTCTGTATAAAAGACTTGTACAACTACTTATTTGAGGCCCTCTCACACTGGTCCATTAAAAGTATCACAGCCTGCAATGAACCTCCACTCATTCCATATGTGTCTCTATAATGTAAAATAAGTATCACTTATTTGAAATAAGTCCCACTCACTAGTAGACGGTATAAATCATTTTCATTAATGGCATAGATGTCTCTTTTTGGAGTTGTAATGAGATAACGTTCCGAGCCTACAGACCTCGCACATTTCAGCCCTTGAACCTCAATAATGAAGCATCTGGGTCTCTGTCTCCTTGTGCCCCAGAGTTGCCATCGTGGTGTGCAGTGGGAACCTGGCTCTGCCTTTATTGCGTCACTGCCTGGACCGCGCTCTGGTCTTGGATCACAGAGTCGGCAAATTCACCGTCGTTCTGCCGGACTTTCCTGGGGAAATTACTAAGCTCCTGGAGGCCATCGCTCGGGAAGAAGTCAGGTGAATTCAAACCTCCATCTACCAGGTTAGAGGCAGCTTATACCCTTTATGAAACTGAGCCTCAACATTATCTCTAAGGGAGGCCTACAACATTAAATCCTACAGAAAGTGCTTGGGATATTCTTATTTTATTCCCCGTAATCGTTTAGAGGCCATCTTTGACGTGTGATGTCATATCATATTGAAAGCATCGCAAATGCTACAAGGCATTGAGATTCAATAATCCCATGTCACCCATTTGGATAGTACATGTGAAAAAGAAACTCGTGAGGTATTGGGAACTTGCGCAACCAGAAGGAATTTTAGCGGAGTCTCAGTGCCGTCTCTACGATACCCCGTGATGGGCGTAGACTAACAACAACGGACTGAAGGAGCGGCTCAGTGAGTACCGACACTGACTCTGGAAACAATGACACTGAGTTAGAATCAGGGGAGCCCGGTGTCAGCTCCTTGTGACCTTGGGCAAGTCGCTTTATCTCCGTGCCTCAGGCACCAACAACAGATTGTAAGCTGTACAGGGCAGGGACTGTGTCTGTAACATTCCTAGGTGCTGCGTACCAAGCGCTATACTGTCATTGTCACGCGCTTTGAGTCCCATATATATATATATATATATATATATATAATGATCAAAGCATAGTGTCAAACCTCAGTGCATTTAGCCACAAGGCTCTATTTCCGTCCCGGATCTCTGAATAACTAAGATAATAAGGGCAGCAATTCACCGGGGTATGAAATGGACACACATATCATGCTCATGTGGGCGTGCGGTAAAAGTACCAGGTGAGAAATACATTACAAAGGTTTGTAATCTACATTATTCATGTATTCCAGGGTCCTGGATATGCAGAAAGAAAATATCTACCTAAGCACTGACCTGTTCACACTGGAGGTAGGAAGGCTGAGAATCCACTGCAGTATTATTATCTGTTACTCTCCGTTACTCTCCGATACATACCTGTGTGTGGTACTTCCCTCGTCTGTTCTTTCTCAATATACTATGCAGTTGGTACCCTCTCATGCAGCAAGGCTGGGCTCTTACCTGTAATGCTAACGTGACAAACTGTTTAATACTATAAAGCTTACATTGTAGGATCTTGGGGGCAAGCACACCCTCCTCACATTGTTTCCACTTACGCCTGTCGCTCTTATTAATGGGATTTTTCCTAACTGAACCCAAACTTAAGGAACAAGATGGCGGGCCGCAGGAATAAATGATCCTCTCCCACTTAGAGAAGACCTCTGGTTTCATTGTTTACATTGTTCAGGAATGTGGGGGTTCCTGTTGTCTTTGATGACCTGCAGTGGTTACCTTATTCTTTATTACTCTGTCCAACTCCAGTCCTCAAGGGCCACCAACAGGTCAGGTTTTAAGGATATCCCTGCTTCAGCACAGGTGGCTCAGTCACCAGGCATAAGTTTATAGGTGTCACATGTTAAAATTCATAAGAAGCAAAAGGTGACACTGTGTGCTCTTTTGCATGTCGTTTCCCAGAATCCCTGGCTGCAGTGGAAGCACTGTATGCTAGGAGATAATGGGGAAGGGCAGGGCTGCAGGCCTGTCTGAGATGCTGACACGTGGGATTTGTATTTGATGTTCGGTTTTCTTCATGTATACTTAGAACGTATGGTCTAATGAAAGAAACATGTCTTTTTTTATTAGCACTGTTTTTTTCTCTCAGGCTATTTCTACCTGGTATTTAAAAGCAGACTGCTAATTTAACAAGCACAAACACTGTCACTGTATTTACCACACTTGTATATAGCATACATTTGCCTTTAAATAGTACAGACAGTGAAAGTGTGAAATGCTTTCTTAGGCCGCGCTTATAGTGCCGGCGACATGACGTCGCCCGAAAACAAAAGCATTGTCGCTGGTGCAAGCGCTTATAGTAAGCGCGACGGCGACAAAGCGACGTGGCAACGCGATTTTTGGTTGCCGTAAATATTTGATTTTTCAGGGGCTGTCGCCTCATGTGACAGCCCCTGAACCAATCAGTAGCCTGGTCGCCCGCGACGCCACCTAGTGATTTATTTTGATTTATGGGGGATGGTTTTGATTGCGGCACCAACTCTGTGTATTTGAGATATATCTATATATTTAAGTATACCTTTTGCTTCAATCATTGTAACATCGCCGGAAGAAGAGATCAGTGTATCTCAAAAGCTCGCACAAATAAAAGCATTCCGTTAGCCACAGAACGGTATCATCTATTTATTTTTTGATTATTGAAGCTCGGCTAACACGGTACTGATACCTCTACATGTATATATATATATGCAAATATAGCTGTATGCTCATCTGCATGTCTTAGGCAGGTCTGCAACCCCACCTTTCCCCATTATCACCCAGCATACAGCACTTCCACTGCAGCACTGGATTCTGGGAATGACATGCAAATGAGCACCACAGTTGTCACTTTTTCCTCAATAACCATTTTTAACATGTGTTCCCTAAGGCTTAAGCTTGCGAGCTGGTCACATGCTTTGAGCACAGCCAGGGTTTAAGGTGCTCACCCAGAAACAACCCACAGACAGCTGTTCCGACCTTGATGGGTCTCATCATGTGTGGGGTGATTTTACTGGGAATGCGAGAGGCTTATTATAGGCTAACCATATACTGATTAAGTTATGGTGAGTAAAAAAAGTAGGACAAAAACCCCCCACAGGAAAGCAAATATGCAAATATAGCTGTATTGCTCATCTCATATAATATATATCTATATCTAAATATATATATATATATATATATAGATATATATATGATATTATATTATATTATATATAATATATAGCAACTGTAAATATTACTGTATATTCATTTGCATGTCTTACACAGGTCTGCAACCCTGTCTTTCACCATTATCACCCAGCACACAGCACTTCCACTGCAGCAAGGGATTCTGGGAAATGACCTTTTATCTCAAGCTCACATTACATGAACAACCCTTAGCCAATGCATGCTGCTATAGACGCAGCTTTTAAGCAAGGGCTTGGGAGATGCAAAGCCAGTAAACCCACTCACAGACATGTTTCAACCTTGATGAGTATCATGAGTGTGAGGTTGGTTGCTGGCATTTGCTCAATTGAGATAAGAGTCGGTAATCACCACACTTATTAAGGTTATGGTGCTTAAAAGCTGCGTCTAAAGCAGCATGCATTGGCTAAGGGTTGTTCATGTAATGTGAGCTTGAGACAAAAGGTGGCACTGAGTGCTCATTTGCATGTCATTTCCCAGAATCCCTTGCTGCAGTGGAAGCGCTGTATGCTGGGCGATAATGGGGGAAGACAGGGTTGCAGACCTGTCTAAGACATGCAAATGAATATACAGTAATATTTACAGTTGCTATATGCTTTACTGTGGAGGGTTTTTGTCACTTTTTTTACTTGTTAGGCTCACAGGAGGCCTGAGCCTCCGCCTATGAGAGCCTGGGGTGTATCCTCCTGAACAATACTATATGGTACAGCGCCTCCACCTGCGATGGCTCCCAGCAGAGCGGGAGTTGTTCCTCGCAGGACACATACAAATGAACACATACACTGGATGTAAAATAGCAACGGTCTTTACTATATGCAGAATGTAACTTAACACATACATCAGCAATACACAACAAGATATATGTACCACCCTCTGCCACTAGCTGGCAGCTATAACCTTGCCCCTAACTGGGCTATAACCTCCTTCCCAACCCCGTGTCCAAAGAGTCCAAGCCCACCCAAGTGTGTGAACAGGCCTGTCACATGTGAGGAGCAAGTTAAAGTTGGTGCACGTGTGGAAGGTTGTAAATACCTGCCCAGGTGTCTCTACACCTGGGTGTCTTCGCAAAGGATCTACTGGCGCCGCTTGGTCCAGCGCTGATCTGTACCTCCGCGTGGCATGGGGTCCCGCCGGACGTCCCACCGTAAGGACAGTCTCTGGATCAGCAATACAGCTACAGGAACATGCAGCATACACTATACTGGGTCCCTGTACCAAAGGACTGCAGTGTCTCTCCCTCTCCATACACTAATGAACTGCACAGGGTCTGTCACTAGGTCCCTGTCTAGCACACAGCTGAAGGGGCACAGGGTCCTTACCTAAGGGCCTGTCCCTGTAACCACCCACCCTCACTAGTGGGGAGTCAGGGCCTCAACACTAGCCTGGGGATTTCTGGCCTAGGGCAGAAGCTCGCAGCTCTCTGCCCCCCTTCTTTCCCCCTCTGTATCCTTAGCCTGACTGACTCATGTGCTTCACAGTCTGCTTCCTGACTCTGCACACAACATTGTATCCAATTCCCTACTGCAGAGAATCTGCAAGTCTCAGTGGCTGGCTGGCTGCAGGTGACAGGGATCATAATGGCCACCGCTACCCTTGCCAACCTCAGCGCATTGCACAAACCTCTCACCAACAACAACATGGCCGGCGCGACTATCTGCGCATGCGCAACCCTTCGTGCATGCGCGAGCATCAGGACCCCGACGGCGCCGGCCCAGATGGCGGCGCCAACCGGGAGAAGTCGCCGTCCCCTTCCCCCACTGCCACAGGGGTAAGGCAGGGGGCAAAGGAAGATCAGGGGAACCGGGGGCTGACCCCCTTACATATATATATATATATATATATATATATATATATATATATATATATAATGGATGTAAAGATCGCGCCTTGTTCCCGATTGCTGAAGTAGACCCATCCAAAAGGAACCTGTGTATTAGGCGGAGATTTGCTGGAGGACACCTAAGGCCGTGCCTATAGTGCCGTCGTTGGCGACGGCGACACGGCGGGTGACATCACCCGTCGACGTAAGTTATGTTTCGCCGGGCGGCGGGGTCGCGGGATTCCCTCAATTTGATTTGTTCAAGGGCCATCACGTGACGTGACGGCCCTTGAAAAATCAAATTTTGCCGGCTTTAGACTTTCGCGACGGCGACGTCACTCCGTCGCGTGCACTATAAGCACACGCGGCGGCGGCAATGTATTTGTTTTCGGGCGACGTCGCATCGCCGTCGCCGGCACTATAAGCGCGGCCTTAGTATGTAACACCGCCAACAGGAAAGAGGTGTGACGTCATTCCGGAGCAGCGGCGGTTCATAGCAGCCTTGGAGCATGAGTTGTACTCATACAATGCCTGTCACCTTTGGATTTTAGTGAGTTTTGAATTGTCTTGTCCATGTTTTATTACATTTTATATACGTGTAGCCATGCATAATAATGGACTGCAGATATCTTCCCTGTTGGCAGTAAGCCCTGGTAAGTACAAGCCTGCCAGCAGTAGTTATGGAGGTTTTCCCTCACACTCTGGTGAGGTGCCGTATGTATGGATGGGAGTGGCTGCATGCTCTGAGTCCCTGGTTAGTGACATCAGAGATGTGCCTGCCCCCTGAGGTATATAAGGCACAACACTGTCAGTTATAAGGTTGTTGTTGCTAAAGTGTTTGGCTCCTGTGAAAGGGATTGCAGGATAGCTTTGCGACCCTAGGGCTGTAACTATTGGCGCGAATATTCCAATCAAGCCTGTCTAGTCCACATTGTGTCCAGGGACCTGGCACAGGGGTGATCTCCCTACGGGAGAGGGGATCCCACTCTAATTAGGAGGGCAGTACCTGGCAAAGGGACAGCACGGAGAAATGTGCGGCTAGAGCTGAAAGCTGCATGGGGCAGTCTATTACCTCAGTATCATCAATAAAGATGCCCTTGTTAAAGATACCCCCACTGTGTGAGATTACTCTACAGTGGCAGTCACCACCGAGAAGGAGTTCCTCACCAGGACCATCTCCCTGCGGAAGCATAGATTCTGCTGAGGTGGAGGCGCTGCACATGATGTAAGTTGCACTCGCACCCACTACCTCAGCTACCTGTTCCTGATGACATCCCCTAATACCATCAAGCGGGAGACTCAGGAGTCCTGTTACTTGCAGGTGCACCACCATACACGATCATGTAATGGGGACCGGTTAGACCACACGGGTCAATGTGAGATTGGGTGGGTCAGACAAAGGGGGGCAGACAGTCGGGGTACACCGTTACATAGTTATCACACGAGAGAGGGCGCTTTTTTCTCTCCTTATTTGTTTTTATAGATCGTATAAGAATATGAAAAATATTGATGAGATATATATGATATATATTATATATATATATATATATATATATGTAGCCAGGGTCCCTCTGGTCCCCCTGTCTGCAGGTTTCTTTCCCCCTTGCGTATGTGCTGCTGCAGGGATGTGTACCAAGGACTACAATTCCCAGCAGCCTCTGGGGACTGCCCTTTCACCCCTATCACCTGCTGCATTGAAGCAAATAAGGCTGACAGATTCTCATGCTGCAAAGTTGCAACAATGTTGTGTGCAGACAGGGATTGTCAGTTAGGAGCTGGGAAACAGAGAGGGGAGGGTGTGTTTGTGCAGGGAGGAAAGTAGCCTGCACTAGGCCAGAAATCTCCCCTTAGGCCCCAGCTAGACCCCACTCCCCTTCAGCTTGTGACTGCTTTAGGGAAGGCCCCTTAGGTAGGGACTTTGCCCTGTTAGCAGTCAGTTCAGTCAGTGACACAGCTGCAGTGCTGTGTGCTCTAACAAGAAGGGTCAGTGTGCAAGGAATCATTCTCTGCGGCTGCAGAGATAAGAGACTTTCCACACTATATGCGATTGGGTGGGGGAATACCCGTTACATATATACACACACACACACATTACACAGTAAATGATGGCGCTGTGCTATTGTCCCTTATATAGTCCCAGTGTGAACTGGAATAGTTTGATAGGCCGATATCACTGCCGGAACGGCGCGTGAATACTACACGAAGGATACTCGATGTCGCAGAAACGGGGTCTCCCGGCTGTCTGTTCTCCAGTCACGCCTTAACAGCCCGGCAAGTATCTGGATCCCTCATACTGGGGCTCTTCTCCTCCTAAGCCACCTCTCTTTTGTGTAGGGAGGTCTCTCTTCAGCTCTCACTTCCTCTGTGTATAGGGTGTGTTTCTGCTGCTGTCTCTTACTTTCTCTCTCCTTGTCAAGCATTCTCCAACAAGTCTCCTCTTTCACCTCTGTGTGTCAGGCTGTCTCTCTTAAGCCCCTCCCACTGTCACCTGGGCTGTCTCTCTGTGTGCCTCTCAGACTGTCACTACCTATCTCTCAGTGTCTCTCAGACTGACAGTCAGAGAGACACAGAGAGAGACCAACTGTCAGTCTGAGAGACAGACACCAATGTCAGACAGAGAGAGACCAATTGTCAGTCTGAGAGACACAGAGAGAGACCAACTGTCAGTCTGAGAGACACAGAGAGACCAACTGTCAGTCTGAGACACAGATGGACCAACTGTCAGTCAGAGATACCAACTGTCAGTCAGAGAGACACAGAGAGACCAACTGACAGTTGGTCCCTCTGTGTCTCTGCTGACAATTGGTCCTCTGTGTTTCTGACTGACAGTTGGTCCCTCTGTGTCTCTCTGACTGACAGTGGTCCCTCTGTGTCTCTCTGACTGACAGTTGGCTCCCTCTGTGTCTCTGACTGACTGTTGCGTCTTCTCTGTCTCTCAGACTGACAGTTGATCTCTCTCTGTCTCTCTGACTGACAGTTGGTCTCCCCTGTGTCCCTCTGACAGTTGATCTCTCTCTGTGTCTCTCAGACTGACAGTTGGTCTCAGTCTCTCAGACTGACAGTTGGTCTCTCTCAGTCTCTCAGACTGACAGTTGGTCTCTGTGTCCCTCTGACTGACAGTTGGTCTCTCTCTCTCTGTGTCCCTCTGACTGACAGTTGGTCTCTCTTCTCTCTTGGGTCCCTATTACTGGAAGTTTGGGCTCTCTCTCTGTGTCCCTCTGACTGACAGTTGGTCTCTCTCTCTGTGTCTCTCTGACTGACAGTTGGTCTCTCTCTCTGTGTCTCTCAGACTGACAGTCGGTCTCCAGATTCTGTCCGTTTTTCTTCTTATCCAATCCCATACTGTATCTCCTGTCATGTGTTGCCAGGCAGATCAGGGGCAGTGCCTCTCATTCCTTATCTCGCACCATGTGATAGATGGAGCAGATTAATTCTGTACGGTCCACAGTATAAATATATATTTGTAGCAGGGACTACACACAAGTGCTGATGTTGCAATTTGATGTCAATTATTCTCCCCCCCCCCCCCTCTGTATAAGACAGGACAACAAGGACCAGAATATACCGGGATTGATGGATAAAATAGGACAACAAGTTACTTAATGCCCGGGGGCTAATGAATGAATCATAACTACAAATACCAGAATGCACTGGGATTTACATTCTGCGTTTTCTGGATAAGCCAGGACTACAAGGACCATCATGCACTTAATGAGCAAAGCTTTACTGCTATGAGCCAGCGGGTTTGGTGGATAAACCCACGTTTAATACTCATGACCAGATGTGTTTCTAGCACATGTTGTCCTGTTGCCAAAGAATGAATCAGACGGCCGTGTACATTCCGGGGCCCGCACAAGCTTCATGTATTTCTCCCTTTGTTTTCCCTCCAGAGATGGAATTTGCTGTTGTAATTCACAACTGGTTCACGTTACTGTAACCAAAATAAACACACGGCCCTAACAACATCATTCCTGGGGCAGGACTCACAGGTCCCCAGCAGTCACACGGAACTGAAGCACTTGGTTAAAGAAAAACAAGACCCCCGTTTTATTTTCCTCAAGAGCACACGTGTCCTGCAACATACATCCACCTGACAGGCGAGCGAGCCACACGTGGACGGTGAAGATTTAGGCCCAGACTTGCTAAACAGTGCTACTCTATCAGCATGGCTGCCTGAGGTGTCACCGGGCCCAGACAGAAGGTGGCCTTTGGAGAAACTCTGGTTAGGAAATACATAATACTATATGGTTTATATAGCACTAACAATGCACATAGGATTCTGATTATAATCTATATCATTATTTCCTATAAAGTGACACATCCACGGAGAGAGGACACGGGAATCCGAACTGGGTTCTCCACTCTTTCAGGCAAATATGGTCCTCCATGTGCCCTTCACTTGAATGGGGCTGAAAGGTTTCTTCCAGCTGGGAAGGTGTCTGAGAGAGTAGCACCGCTTAGTAAATGGGACCCTTAATGGAAATGCAACATGTAAAACAAGAATATTCTGTATTACTGCGCTTTTCTCATCTCAAAGAAAAGAGTAATAGAATAACGTCATGATATTAAAGGAACAGATCATAAGAAAACCGTCTCGAGGTCACAAATCTCTCTCTCATAGGCTCCATGTCAGCAGCAGGGCCTAAATGACCAGAAATAACCCACCTGGAAATAATACAGGGAGACAGAATAGACATATATCCCAGCAACCCTCATGGAGAGCAGAACTATCCACATTGATGAGCAGCACACTTGGGGGATTTGTATCATTTACCTCTTCCTCCCATACTCTATGTTGCTCAGGCTTGGCTTTAGAGTATCTATATGTAATTGTGCTAACATTGGGGACATTATCCTGTCAGACACGAGGACACTAATGTCTGCTCATTTGTAGCTTGTACTGTGGAGATTTGCATGTTCCTGAGATTGAGGATTTACATGCGGATTAATACATTTATGCCTGTTTAGGGGAGCTCTGTTGTAAGGTTTGCATAGGTGTGTGTTTTACTCAGAGATATTAATCCTGGTAGTTGACAGTACACCCGGGTTAGGTGACTTTAGTATACAGCAGGTATTATTTGACTTCTGTCTTCTTGCTGATATTTGAGGGATGTTTAGGTGGAGGGATATTACAAAGGGAAGTACCACAGACTATTTTAGTTTGTGGGAACGGTCCTGAGGAAGGGGAATCTTTGTCCCCCTATATCACCTTTACCATACCGTATGTTATACGTCACCCGTGTTTTTCTCTTTTTTGGCCACTGCTTTTTCTTTTTCCCCTATGGTTGTTATTCCCCACGTTCTTTCCCCCACCCCCCACCCTCCCAGAGTTGTGATTTTTTGTGTATCCCTCTTTTTCCATGTTAGGCTCCCTCCTAGCCTACACAATAGGGTTGGCTTATGTTACACATATATTGTTTCAATACATTACTTTTCTATTGATGTCTTTGACTTATTTTTTCTTTTTGAGTGCTGGGAACCATCATATCTATTTAGACATATATCCCCTGTCAGCATTACAGCCTGTTCCGAATAATTGCATATTTATTGTGTCGTATATTTCTTGTTGCTTTTGCCTAAAAAGGGTCTGGAATTCTCCCACAAAAAAGACATATATATAAGATTCCTATAGCCCAGGGATGTGCAACTCCAGCCCTCAGGGTCACCAACAGGTCAGGTTTTCAGGATATCCCTGCTTCAGCACAGGTGGCTCAGTCTTCGACTGAGGCACTGATTGAGCCACCTGTGCTGAAGCAGGGATACCTTTAAAACCTGACCTGTTGGTGGCTCTTGGGGACTGAAGTTGCCTACCCCTGCTACAGCCCCTCTGGTCTGTCCTCTCGGAACAGAGGCGGATCAATGCATTTCAGGGCCCCTGGCACGGCACAGGTTAAGGAAAGGGGTCATTCGTAGAGTAGAATGCACATCAGGTCCAGCAGTGTAGGGCTGACAGTGTAATCACTGTGTATAAGTGTATAAGTGTATAAGTCATGCCTGTAACATGCATCAGTTTAAATACCCGCCTGTATCCCCTGCTGGAGAGGGCTTTGCGGGGATGGATACAGCATCTGGTTTTGATGCTCTCAGCCCCAAACTCCACTCCACACAAAAAAAAGCTGTTTATTTTCTCTGGAAGGATGTGCTTGAAATAATTTAGTTACACGGTTCCCAAACCTTGCGTCATTCATTCTTTGGCCTCGGGGGGGGGGTTTGCCTGCGCATCTTAACCCCTTGAGGTCTAGATGGGCGCCCGCCTCTCTAGCGCCCAAGGGGTTTAAAATAGCGATCTACAAATCTTCCTCTCGGGCAGAAAACATGACAAAAACAATACTGGAAAGCACGGGTAGTTCAGTCTTTGACTGAGCCTCTGATTGAGCCACCTGTGCTGAAGCTGGGATATCCTGAAAACCTGACCTGTTGGGGAGGGGGCTTGAGGACTGGAGTTGAGCCCCCCTGGTGTTAACGGTATGTGCTAACAAATAACGTTCCCGTGCACCCAAAAAAAAGTAGACAAGGTGTCAAAAATAACCGCCAATTTCGAGAAATATGTTAGTGTCTTTGAAGTGGGTGACCCTGGTTTGAATTCCAGTCAACTCTCCCTGTGATCTCGGGCGCCAAATATTAGATTGTAAGCTCTGCTGGGCAGGAAGTCACTGTGCCAGTAAAGTGTACACGGATATTTCTATGGTTAGCACTGTATCCGGATCAGTGACGCAGAATAACAAGTACTGTCCCGTCTTCCAGGTCACCTGCCTGGTGGAGAGCAGAGACAGGACGCACACCGTGCAGCTGAGGAACGCTCTGGCAGAGCGGTACCCGTCCCTCAAATGGATGGAACAGTGAGAAGAGACTCTTCGGAAACGCCATCGTTTGCTGGTCCCCTCCAAACAAAACAAAAAAGTCTTCGCAGCCAGAGGGGACCGCAACGCGTTGCAATATATAATCACATGCAGAGCAACGCGTTGCAATATATAATCGCATGCAGAGCAACGCGTTGCAATATATAATCACATGCAGAGCAACGCGTTGCAATATATACTCACATGCAGAGCAACGCGTTGCAATATATACTCACATGCAGAGCAACGTACTGCAATATAATAGCATGCAGAGCAACGCGTTGCAATATATATTAACATGCAGAACGTGCTGCAATATAATAACATGCAGAGCAACGCGCTGCAATATAATAACACGCAGAGCAACGCGTTGCAATATATATTAACATGCAGAACGTGCTGCAATATAATAACATGCAGAGCAACGCGCTGCAATATAATAACACGCAGAGCAACGCGTTGCAATATATATTAACATGCAGCAATATAATAACAGGCCGAGCAATGCGATGCAATATAATAACACGCAGAGCAACGCGTTGCAATATAACATGCAGAGCAATGCGTTGCAATATAACATGCAGAGCAATGCGTTGCAATATAACATGTAGAGCAACACATTGCAATTTAATAACATGCAGAGCAAAGCGCTACGATATATAACACGCAGAGCAACGCGTTTCTATGTAATAACACGCAGAGCAAAGCGCTGCGATATATAACACGCAGAGCAACACGTTGCTATATAATAGCATGCAGAGCAAAGAGCTGTGATATATAACACGCAGAGCGACGTGTTGCTATATAATAACATGCAGAGCAAAGCGCTGCGATATATAACACGCAGAGCGACACGTTGCTATATAATAACACGCAGAGCAAAGCGCTGCGATATATAACACGCAGAGCGACGTGTTGCTATATAATAACATGCAGAGCAAAGCGCTGCGATATATAACATGCAGAGCGACGCGTTGCTATATAATACCACGCAGAGGAACGCGCTGCGATATATAACACGCAGAGCAACGCGCTGCGATATATAACACGCAGAGCAATGTGCTGTGATTTAATAACACAGCAACGCGTTGCTATAACACGCAGAGCAAAGCGTTGCGATATATAACACGCAGAGCAACGCGTTGCTATATAATAACACGCAGAGGAATGCGCTGCGATATATAACACGCAGAGGAACGCGCTGCGATATATAACACTCAGAGCAACGCGCTGCGATATATAACACGCAGAGCAATGTGCTGTGATTTAATAACACAGAGCAACGCGTTGCTATATAACACGCAGAGCAAAGCGCTGCGATATATAACACGCAGAGCGACGCGTTGCTATATAACATGCAGAGCAAAGCGCTGCGATATATAACACGCAGAGCGACGCGTTGCGATATATAACACGCAGAGCGACGCGTTGCGATATATAACACGCAGAGCGACACGTAATATATAATAACACGCAGAGCAAAGCGCTGCGATATATAGCACGCAGAGCGACACGTTGCAATATATAATAACATGCAGAGCAAAGCGCTGCGATATATAGCACGCAGAGCGACACGTTGCAATATATAATAACACGCAGAGCAACGCGTTGCGATATATAACACGCAGAGCGACACGATGCAATATATAATAACATGCAGAGCAAGGCGCTGCGATATATAGCACGCAGAGCGACACGTTGCAATATATAATAACACGCAGAGCAACGCGTTGCGATATATAACACGCAGAGCGACGCGCTGCTATATAATAACACGCAGAGCGACGCGTTGCGATATATAACACGCAGAGCGACGCGTTGCGATATATAACACGCAGAGCGATACGTTGCAATATATAATAACACGCAGAGCGACGCGCTGCAGACCCCTCTGGCTATGACGGGATTTTGAAGAGGTGATTTCGTCTTGAACTTTGGTAACTGTTTGTTAGCACAGAAATATATTGTAGCCAGGAATTGTGACGTTTAGTCGATGTTGGACCCAGTTAAAGAGCCGGGAAATAAGTAGGCGGCCCAAAGGAAGAATATAATAATTACAGTGTGTTTGGATTCTCTCCAATGGTTTGTCACGTTCATTAAAGCGGAACTCGTGGCTGTAAGTGTTTATACGAGAAGTATATTGGCCAGAACAATGCGATGTTTTGGATTGGTTTATTTTTCTTGTTCTAGAGCCGGGGCGCTAAACTCAAGTCCTCAAACCCCCCCCCCCCCCCCAACAGGTCAGGTTTTCAAAGACTGAATCTCTGAGTCACCTGTGCTGAAGCTGGGATATCCTGAAAACCTGACCTGTTGGTGGGGCTTGAGGACTGGAGTTGTCCACCCTTGGTCTAGAGGAAGCAGTGCCGGCTAAAGAGCGTTATTAGTACTGACCGGGATGCACCCCGAGTGGTCTGAGACACAATCATAGGTGACAACTTTACAACAGGGGGATTCCCATCTTACATAAGCTGCAGCTCATGGAAAGGGGCTCACGGAGGGAAAGAGAGGGTGGAGGTCCTCACGGAGGGAGAGAGAGGGTGGAGGTCCTCACGGAGGGAGAGAGGGTGGAGGTCCTCACGGAGGGAGAGTGAGGGTGGAGGTCCTCACGGAGGGAGAGAGGTCCTCACGGAGGGAGAGTGAGGATGGAGGTCCTCACGGAGGGAGAGGGTGCAGGTCCTCACGGAAGGAGAGAGAGGGGGAAGGTCCTCACAGAACAGGTCTGTATACCGTAGTTGGATATGTATTTCACTCAAAAACACGTCAGCCCCTCTCTCTACCCGGAAGGACAGTAAGATCTGCCAGTGAAAGGGTTAAGTGAAACACATTACAGCACAGTACTATACATCTTGTGTGTCCTGTACTCTGCCCATCACTTCTCCGTGTCACAGTGCGATGTCCTTGTCCTTTTGTCATAGTCCCACACGCCGCTTTCCAGTGACTGTCCATTTTTGCTCAGTTCCCTGCCTCTGTTCCATGCACTCCTCTGTCCTGCCGTCACTGCCCCGTGTCTGTCCTGCCGTCACTGCCCCGTGTCTCTGTCCTGCCGTCACTGCC